>CM017325.1:30167570-30182545 GCA_006937295.1 Carpinus fangiana
TTTTTATAATTTGTTCGTACAATTCCGTCATTTACGTAATGTATGTTCGTTTCAATTCAATTCTGTGACAAAATTGTGATTGATTGTGCCAAAGTTGGATATTCATTGTGTTTCATCTAACGGATACATTGCATCTTTTGATTTACTTTGGATATCCATTGTCTTTTGTGCAAAGCATGGATACATTGGATCTTTTGAACTAAATTTGATATGCATTGTCTTTCGTAAATACAGATGGATTCATTGAATCTTTCAATAGGAACAATAGAACATATATATGGTTTCATTGTCTGTCGGATGTATGAACTAAGCATGAGAATGTGTGTCTTCGATTTGGTGATGTGGATTCTGAAAACCTTAGTGTTGTTTTATTATTTAAGCAATTTTGTTTTTACTTAATTTATCTTTTTGCACCACACAATTCGGAACTAGGTTAAGATATAATTGATTTAGATAGGAATTGATTTTCGCAACGCAATTCTCTGTGGATCGACCTCGCACTTGCACAACACTATATTGCAAACGACTCGTGCTATTGCGAGTACTTTTATTTTTGTACATCACTTCTCCCGGCAAAGTCACCAGCGCATGGCCCACCCACTCCTGACACAGAACTGACTGGCGATAGTTATTTTGGCAGAGGTTGTAGGAATATTTTACTTGTGATCCTATACTGGCTATTATCCTAGAATGCGACAAATTTTACTTTAGTATAATTAATATTTGTGAACTTTTTTTGGCTTAGTTATTTTATCCATAAAGACAGATGATTTGGTTTTGTTTTGTTTCTTTTCTTGTCGTGGCTAGGAGAAGAAAATTTATTTGTTGTGGTCTGTGGTCCCATATTGTGTTGTCATGTTTTGTCTTTTGACAATTAGTTGTGTATCCTTTGACAATTGTGTTGGAGTTACTAACACTTTTTTTTTACAATAAATTGGCCAACAAAAACTTCAAATTGCTGTTTTGATTTATTCAATTTTCTTTTCTTTTTTTGACGAAATTAGTGAATTCTTTTCAATGGAGTTTGGGTTAGAAAATTCTTATTTTGAGATTTAATTGTTGTCCATAGATAAATTAATTTATAAGAATTCTGTAAACTTTTTGGTAATCAATTATTTTAAATTGTTAAAGATGTTGTGAGAAGTAACAAAGGAAGTGAGAATATATACAAACTATACTGAAAGTCTAGAATTAAATTTCTATATCTTATCAGGGGTGTCGGCAAAGAATTTTTTTTTTTCTCCGTCTCTATATTGCCCTCTTGAATGTTGCCAAGAAAAAGAGGAATTTCAACATAGGAGAAGAGCATAAGAGAAAAAATAGACGATAGGAAGAGACGAAGAAAGAAAAAAAAACCGCGACAAGAAAAAAAGGGAGAAGATGAGATGGAGAAAAAAACCATGACAAGAAAAAAACAGAGAAAAAGAGAAGGAGAAGAAGAAGAGGAGGAAGAGACGAAGAAGAAGAGGAGGGAAGAAGAAGAATAATTTGTTTTATTTTGAATTAGGTTTTCATATCAATAATTTGGTAGAATTAGGGTTTTTAAAAATATTTTATCTGATGTGTTTAACGTATATATATATATATATATAAAAAAAAAACTGAAGTGAGAATATTAGTTGGCATAATAATATGGTGTGGAAAATCTAAGTGTGATTTTTAAAAGTAATAAATAAAACATGACACGTGTCATAATTTAATTGGATGTGACATGACACTTTAACGGAATCCGTTAAGTTAATGGATGGAATTTAACTGTAAGGACTAAATTATTTTTTTTTGCATACCACAGAGACTTTTGAGTTCGTGTTGATACCACATAGAATAAATTGTAAATCAAGTAAACCACATGGACTAATTTTGTATTGTTTCCTAAAAAGTAATTGATATAATATAAAAAGTAAATGTCAGTTTTTCAACAAATTGGGTTGAAGAAACTTCTTCTAATCCAGTCTATAAAAATGACATGTGTCATTTGAACATTTGAGATGCACATATTTTTTTAATAGCATGGATAAAGTTGGAATAAATAATATTAAAAACTAATGTGCATCTCACATGTTATTAAAAAAAGGGATACGTGTCATTTTTATAGACTAGGTTGAACGAAGTTCCTCCAACCCAATTTGGAGGAAAACTCTGTGAAAATTTAAATTTTTTGAGAAATAGTACGAGGCCATTTTTTGTCATTGCCAAATATAGGCAACCGGGCTGCTTGCGATCAACTTGAAAAAACAAAGGTGGCTTAGAACTGTAGCAATATTTGATTGATGTGTGAAAAAAGTAATAATTTTTTATATGAAAAAGTAAATATATATATGTGTTGTAGTGATTTTTTTTATTTAAATAATAAAATAAAATAAAAAAGATGTAAAAAGTAAAAATGTTGAAGTTAAATTTAAGATAAATAGCATGAAGTGTTTTTTTTTGGTCTATCGGCAAACAACCTCAATGTGCTTAGAGCATCCACATCAAGTTCTTGAAAATTTACTTTTAAAATATACTTTTTTAGATATAACTAATCACTTTTTAAGATTACCAAATATCAAACTCTCTAAATATTTTTCTATTTTAACTACATATTATTTTTTATTGGTAAAACTAACTACCATGAATCTCATTTTAACTATCATGAAACTCACTTTGATGCTCATATACATGGATTTATTTTTTGTGCCCAACTGCATCTTTAATTCAAGAAAGGGAACCAAATTTAGATCAAACGAAAGAAAGGGATGAAATGCTTTCTGGGTTTTTTCAGCAACCCCATCCTATACTCAAAGCAAGTAATAGAAATTCCCCTTTCATCCAAAAAAAAAAAAAAAAAAAACTAATTTACAATCAAACCCATCCAAAGATAAAACAAAAAATAAATACCTGTATGGCTATATGATGAAAGTTCTCTAGAGGGCTATGTGACGAAAGGAAATTAAAAAAAAAAAAAATGTTAGAAATATAGAGCTAGCTTAATCTGAATGCTCTTAAAGCAGGTTTGAGATAATATTTGCACAATCTTTCCTTTATGGCTTGGGATAATATCTGCAAACCTAAGGCCATGGGTGGGTTGGGTATTTGTAATATGGAGACTATGAACTTATTTCTGCTTGCTAAATTGGGCTGGAAAATTATTACAGAACCTTCTCTTTTGTGGGTGGCGACTTTGTTTGGAAAATATCTTCAGAGTGGAATCTCCTTTCTTAATGCTTCTTTTCACCCTTCAGCTTCTTGGTTATGGAAGGGTATTCTAAAGGCAAGTCAAGTTGTGGAATTAGGTGCTTGTATGGCAGTTTCTTTTGGTCAGGGAATCAATATATGGAAGTCTCCCTGGATTCCTTCCATGCAGCTTTTCAAGCCTTCACTTAATCCTAATTTAGTTGATCTTCCAGATTTTGAGGTTGTTGATTTGTTGAATGAAGGAAGTAGATCATGGAATGTGTCTCTTTTGACTGACTTGTTTGACTCTAATTCAGCTTAACACATTCAAAACATTCACTTATCTCATGAAGTATCCAATGATAGGTGGACTTGGGCAATTTTCTGTTAGGTCAGCTCATGAGTTAGCCTCTCA
This sequence comes from Carpinus fangiana, assembly GCA_006937295.1. Lineage (NCBI taxonomy): Eukaryota > Viridiplantae > Streptophyta > Magnoliopsida > Fagales > Betulaceae > Carpinus > Carpinus fangiana. The sequence goes on from CM017325.1 coordinate 30,171,139, forward strand.
GGATTTGGCTTCTCGTTCTTCTCCACTCTCTCCTGAAGATTGGTCTTGTCTATGGGGGTTGAAACTGCAGCATAGATTAAAACATCTTCTTTGGAAGATGGCGTGGAATATTCTTCCCGTTCGTGCTTCTTTGGCCAGATTCGGTAGCTCAATTGATCTGGATCCCTGGTGTTGCCCTTTCTGTAAAGGCCCTCAAGAATCTCTTTCTCACATTATGCTAGAGTGTTCTTTAGCTAAGATTTTATGGAGGAGCTCTCCTTAGCCTCTTATTACTGATGCTTTTTGTGAGCAGCCTTTTGCAGATTGGATTGTTGCTATTTTGAAGCCTCACTTGAAGCTTGCTATTCCCATCCAGGAAGTACGCAAGTTTCAACTTCATGCAGCCATCACTTTGGATCATATATAGTTTTCCAGGAACCAACTTGTCCATCAAGCTCTTATTCCTTCCCCTTCGCATTCCTTCATTCAAATTGCTTCTATGACAGCGGATCATTGTAAAGGTTGGACCGATTCTACCTTGACCACCATTTGGTCTCCTCCTCTGCCAGGTACCACCAAGGCAAATTTTGATATGGCTTTATCTTCAGATATTGCGGTGGCTGCCACGGTGGTAAGTGATTCTAATGGTAACATCATTGGAGCTGCTACTAAGAAAATTCTTACTAAGGATGTTGCCTTAGGTGAAGCTCAAGCGGCCCTCTTGGCGATTCATACTGATGCTTCTTGCGGTGTATATTCTCTCATCCTTGAAGGGGATGCCCTTAATGTTGTCCTTGCTATTCAACAACCCCAGCTGTTTGAGGGTTGAAATTTTTCTAATGTTGTTTTGGATATTTCCCTGTATTTGCATTCTTTCTACAGCTGGAAGGCTGAGAAAGTTTCTAGGAGTGCTAACTTTAGAGCACATTGTTTGGCTAAATAGGCCACTTCCCACCTAGTGTTTGGAAGCATTCCCATAGGATCATTCATTCTCTCGTCCATTCGGAATAAGAGTGGAAAAGATCCTCCATTGTAACCTTTTCCCCCTTTCAATTTAAAAAAAAAAAAAAAAAAAAAACAGGTTTGGTGTTTGTCATTGTTATGGTCGTTGGAATGGCCGGGGTCTAAACTCCAATCAACGTGTCATCTACGAGTCCAAACTCCGTTTACTCTACCATAATGTCGTTGCATCCTCTGGTGATTCGCGACCACCTAATTATATATCTATACTAAAACTAGCTATGAATATGTCTAAGGAGGGGGAAAGATATAATTAGTGAAAGTTAATCCTTAGATTAGGGCTCATAAAAGATAAAAATCTCTAAGGGCCGACTCTCACTATTACGTTGTCCTAATTAAATAGTAATTATATAGCAATGTACTAAATATTACTACTCATATAAAAATGTTTATAAAAATGTTGAACTTATAATTTTAAGGAAACTTCACTTACCCCCTCGATGTTTGGCCACTTTTGCAGATACTCCCCCAATATTCAAAACCTCTCACTTAGGTGTATCAAACTTTGATTTTTTCTCACTTTGCCCATTTCGTACAAAAAATGCCAATTTTACCCCTGACTGATTCCAAAATTTACAACACCTACCCAGCCCAAAACGACGTCGTTTTAGACATTAATTTTTTTTTTTAAAAAAAAAGATGAAAAAAAAGAAGATGAAAATCGGGGGTGGCTCCATGGCCAGTCTGGGGGTAGTCGAACCACCCCCATGCCCAAGGGGGTGGTTCGGCGACCCCTAAAAGGCCAAAAAAAACAAAATGGAAAAATGGGTTAAAATGGGTTTTAGGCTTTTGGGGGTGGCTGAACCACCCTCAAGCGCCTGGGTTTTGGGCCACCCCCTACAACGGGTATAGGGTGGCTTTGGCCACCCTACGCCCTTGGGAGTGGTCCAACCACCCCCAAAAGCCCCAAACCCATTTTAACCCATTTTTCCTTTTTTTTTTAGGCCTTTTGGGGGTGGCCGGACCACCCCCTTGGGCCATGGGGGTGGTTCGACCACCCCAGACTGGCCGTGGATTTTCATCTTCATCTTCATCTTCTTCTTCTTCTTCTTCTTCTTCTTTTCGATTTTCATATATTTTTTTTAAAATAATAATAATGCCCAAAACGATGTCGTTTTGGACTGGGTGGGTGTTGTAATTTTGGAATCAGTCAGGGGTAGTTTTGAAGTCATGGGTAAAATTGGCATTTTCGTTAAAATTTTATGTACGGAAGCGGCAAAGTGAGAGAAAACCAAAGTTTAATATACCTAAGTGAGAGAAAACCAAAGTTTGATACACTTAAGTGAGAGATTTTGAACTTTGGGGGTATCTGCAAAAGTGACCAAACATCAGGGGGGTAAGTGAAGTTTCCCCTATAATTTTTTTTTGAGAACTTATAAAAACGTTGAGTTTGCTGAGATCGTTGAACAATGATTGTTGAGTCATCCTCCTCAAGAAGAAGGATTATTCAATCTTACACCCCATTGTCTAGAAGAGACCGAATCAACATGTCAGTAATACAAACTTGTGTGTTCTTGGTTAAATCCTGTCATATTTCTCTTGAAGTTAAAAGTTCAGGACATTTATTTTGTTTTTTGTTGCATAATTTCTTTTTTCTTGAAATTTTTGCAATAAATCCCAACAAGCTCCAGCTTTGTTGTCAATATAGCTCCTTGTTTCCCTTCCCTTCATTACCACCTATCACGAGATGAGTTGAAGTTGGTAAGGGGCGTCTCCACCAGACTTGACAAACGAGGGTTCTGGTTGGGCCTTTCATGGGTCCAACTTTATCAGTCTTGGAACTGTGAAACTGTGTTTCCCTATTGATCTTCTTCATTGTATCAGGGTATTTGAGCAGCTTGTGGCTACATGACCCCTCCTCTCACCATCGTAGGGGTGGGCAAAACCTGCCCGATCCGACTAACTCGATACTCCACGCTTCGATCAGGGCGATTTTTGTGCCTATTTTCGTGGGTTCGAGTTGAAATTCCCCAGACCCATTCGGGTCGGGTAGGGCTTCGGGTCCACAAATTTTACACTATGCAGGTACCCAACCAGCTTCTACCCAACTTAAGTGACTTAACCTTAAAAACCCTAGATCCTCACTTACCTTACCTCAGAAATTTTGAGCAGCCGCACAATCTCTATTCTCTTAGCCTCTCACTCAAGAATGCATCTTCTATACGATAGTGGCAAAAACATCCCTGTTTTTGCCCATCGCTAGATGAGTGACAAATCAGTTTATTACATCTTATTACAAGTTATAAAATGGTATGGACTACACCAGATAATACCACAAGCATCAAACCAAAACCCAAATTTAATCCCAAACTCACGCTGTAATACACCGACACTGCCCAGGCCACACCGACTAGACTTTGCCGCCAAGCCCAACCCACGGCGAAAATCCCACGTCGCCCAGCCCACGCCTCCTAGCTACGCCACCAATCTTACTACCCATTTTTCCCATGCCAACCAGACCTCACCGCCAAGCCCAACCCATACCGAAAATCCCACACCGCCCAGTCGAGTCCACCCAACTACGCCACCAATCTCGAGCTGGACATGGCGGTGGATTTCTCTCCATTTTTCTGCAATTTCTCTCACAACTCCGTCTCTGGGTTTCTCTCCGTTTCTCTCTCCGCCATGTCGGATCTTTGTCTCTCTCTCTTCTCGGTAGCTCTGACAGGTGATGGTCGGGACTGGGTGGTGATGACACAATTTGAGATGGGTAGCACTGATGGGACCAGGCGACGGTGGTCTGTGATGGTCGTCATGAAGGCCAGATCTCTCTCCATTTCTCTCTCTGCCATGTCGGATCTCTATCTCTCTCCGTCTCTCTCTTTTCTCGGTAACTCTGACTGGTGATGGTTGAGACTGGGTTGCGACGGCATAATCTGAGATGGGCGGCACCGGTGGGACCAAATGGCGGCGGTCGGTGATGGTCTTCATGAAGGGTGCTCTATATTTTCATATGTTTGAGGTTTGGTTATTAGGAAGAAATCTAGTGTTTTGGTTTTATTTTCTTAACTTGTTCTATGCTGAAGTGTCACACTTTCATTGGTGGGCAAACAAGGGGGTTTTTTGCCACATCCAAACAGAAGTTATTCTCCTCACTCAATCCTATTATGTTTGCAAACAGGAAATGGACACTGAGAGAAAGAACTAGGAACTGAAGCACCTAGGGTTTGTGAGGTTGGTGGCGACCCCTGCGCTGGTGTGTGCTACGAGTCTGTACGATTACGCGAAGCAGAACTTGGGGCCTCTGCTATCAGCCGTGGGGACCGTGGAGGGCACCGTGACCGCCATCGTGGGTCCTGTGTACCAAAAACTCAAGGGTGTGCCCGATGATCTCCTTGTTTTCCTCGACAATAAGGTCCCTCAACTTCGAATTTGATCTTTTTCCTTCTGTTTGGATTGACGATTTTCATTCGTGGATTCTTTATTTATTATTTCGTTGATCTGTTTGTTTGTTGAAAAAACAATGAAAAGAAAGTATATGGCTATGAAAAGAAATACCCGACCCACCCGCCAGAGAAACCCCAACCTGTCTTACCCGAATACTCAACGGGTATGTTAAAATTACTGTTCATTGAGAGTTGAAATTCCCCAAACCTAATGGGCAGGGGTCGGGTGGCCGAATGGGCCAAAACCCGCCCGAACTGACCCATGCCTAGCCCTACCCCATCGTGCCACTTTGCCATAAGGAATTCATTGTGCAAGTTCCCGAGGTGCGGCATTCATTATGTTGAGCACTGAGGCTGTCCTTTCCCCTTTTTGCATCTCTGCCTCCAGTTGGCTCTAAGATGAGTGGTTCTCATAGTATTCACAAAGGACTCACCAGGTTGAGCTGTAAATATTAAGGTGGTGTTTGTTAAAAAACACTACATTCCACGAGGTAGATTAAAGAAAAAGATTAAAAAAAAAAGATTGATTTTGGAAAATAAAAAAAGTGGTATTGAAAAATGAAAATTTTTGTTTTGTAGTGATTTTTTTTATTTGAATAGTAAATGATGTGATATAAAAAGTGAATGATTTGATTTTTGATTTTTTTTTTTTTTTTTGGCAAAAAATGAAGTGGATAATGTGATAAAATGTGGGGGAATATGTGGTAGGTTAACAAACAAGGCCTAAGGTTTTACCGCCTTAATTTACCGTCTTGGTTGGCGACGACGACCTTCTTGACCACTCATGTCGGCAAATTGATCGATAGGGATTCCGTGTTGGGTGTGCACCCGCTCCCTCTTCTGCACAGCTATACTACCAAACCTCTCTTCCATGTACCGCAAATGAAATCGTCGGTTGCTCTTTACATGCCACTTTCGTGTGCACATGTACTTTGTTCATGTCTGCACTATGGTTGCCCCTCCCCATTCATGAAAAGTAAATTAGGCTCTGATACCAACTGATACAGTATGACTTAGTGGCTACAAAAAAAAAAAAAAAATCTAAGAAATCTTCTCTAAACGCTAGATACTTTATAGGGTTTGAAAGAAAACAAAAAAAGAAACTCAACTTTGAGACTTCTTATTAAACAAAACTCACATATAATCAAAAGTTACGTTCTAAGGTTTATAAAATATGTATTTATAGGCCCACAAACCCTAAACCTAAAAGTAATACGAACTAGAATCAGAATTGAAATCCTATAAGGCCTGTCCGGACGGGACATACTCTTGTCCAGTCAAGCACTTAAAACATGCGTAAAGAAACATAAAAGCATCCAGACGGCTAGCTGGCAGCTATTTTTTCAGGAACTCCTTATTCGATGGTGTGTCTAGACAAACTAGACCTGTGTCCGAACACGATTTCCAAAGACCTCACTTTAGGTCCCATGTCCCGTCTTTCTTTCTAAAATCTTTAGCTTTTTTGGTCTACATCATCCTCCTGAAATTGAAGAGAATTTATGGTCAAATTCAGACTCTAATCATAAGAGTTTGTTTGTGAATGAAACTTGAGACCTTCCTCGTAACGCTTATAAGGGTAGGTCTCATCCTACATCAATCTCTCTCCCTCCCATCTCCTTTTTCCTTCAGCACTATCTCTTCTTCTCTCTTAAGAGTTTTAACTTGTTTGATGCAACAACGGTAGGATAATGAGGTATGACCTAAATTTCGAACTTTGCTATATCCATTAGAAAATTTTGATGATATTCAGTTGATTTTAGGGTTGTTTGTGAATGGGTGCTTGATTAACTGTTCTGGGTTGCATTATTCTAAAGTGGGGACTTGATGTTTTGGCTTGAGTCCCTTCTACAACACAGCAAACAAGACCCATCGTCTGCAAAACACGGCAAACCAAAAAAAACACAGCTAACCCAAAAAAAAGGGTTCTGTATAATAAATTTTAGTAAAACTTGTATTTTGACGTGTCGTACTTTTAGAGGAAAAATAAAATATAATAACTATAAGGAAAAAATTTTACCTTACACCCATAAACTTTCGTTCGATTCGACAAACTTCTAAAATTTAAAATATCTCAATTTGGACTATTAATTTTTTAATTACAATCAATTTGAACCTCTGCGCTAAGTTTTAAATGTTAAAAGTGATATAATAACGATTATACTCTTGATTTTTTTTATAAAATTTTAAATTGTCTTAATTTTAAATTAATTTTTTTTTTAAAAAACAATATTATTTTAAAAAAATCACAAGGTGACCCACAGTTGGGCCACCTTGTGACCATTTTTTTCAAAAAATTGTTTCCATTTTTTTTTTCAATTTCTTTTAATAAAAAGAAAATTGAATGGTAATTTAGTCATTTTAGGGGTTTTAACGGCAAAAATAGACGGAGGGGTTCAAATTAATTGCAATTAAAAGTTCAGAGGTCCAAGTTAAAATATTTTAAAATTTGAGGGGAATTTATCAAATCGCGTGAAAGTTCAAGGTTTAAAGTGAAGTTTCCATTAACTATAATTAATTATAAAGGTCCATTTGAACATTATCTTATGAAAACCCCAAGAGGTTGACCCAAGTGGTGGAGGTCTTGATCTTAATGTTTGCTCACTTTAAAGTCTAAGGTTCAACACCTCATGGGTGCAAACAATCTCTTGGGTCATACTCCTAGTGAAAAGCTAGCGATTTAACCAGTTCCGTGTAGAAAAATTTTCGAGGGTGCAGTGCATAGGACCGGAGTTTATTCTGCAGGGGTGAGTCCGAAGGGCTTTGTCTTATAGAGGGTTTTTTTTTTTTTTTTTAACATGTCCGCACAAGAGGGGTAGGGAAGATTCGAACTAATGATTCCCGCTTCATTAGGCGTGGTCTAGCCGATTGAATTTCTTCTTGGAAACTTAGAGAGGTTTCACGACATAAATAATAATAATAATAATAATAATAAAAACATTATCTTATGATGGAATGGTATTTACTAAAGAACCCCTTAGACTCGACTTTTCAAAACTTCCAAAATCCTTTTCGCATCTACCAGTAACACATAGGCATCATCTTCAATGTTTGCTCGGAAAACAAAAAGAGGCATCTAGCTTCAATGTTAAATTTCTTGTAAGCAGTGAGTAGCAACTAGCAAGTATTTTTGAAGCAATTCCCCTTCCGGTCAACCGTAAAGCATTCACGTTCGAAATTTTACACCAGTTGATGTATTTCTTGCTCCATGCCTGAATTTTATTCCCAAGAAATGCAGTTCATCGCAGATCACAGAAGCTGAACTGAGGATGCTACTGACAACAAGTAAGGCACCTTAAATTTACCACGAAAATTCAATAAAAATGTTTATGTTTATGTACCAACATATAACCTTTGCCATTAATTAGCAGTTTATATAATCTTCTTGCCTTGTAATTGTGTTGGGTCTTCTTGCTTTCAGTTTTGAGCGGTTGGTTTTATGTGGAGAATAGGAGGCTCGTCCAGGTGTTTCCGGAACGGGTGCGGAAACTATGGGACGATTGGGAGCTAAGAGTAATGCTCCTCATCAGCCTCACCTTGCAAATATTACTCGTTGTGGTGGGCAACCGCAGAAAGTATAATGCAGCAACTTGGGTTAGGATGTCTATTATTTGGTCTGCATACCTGATGGCAGACTGGGTGGCAACTGTTGCACTAGGCGTCCTCTCCAATAAGCAAGGAAATTCCAGCTCCATCAAAAGTACTAATCCTATCAATGAAGAGCTCATGGCATTTTGGGCACCATTTCTGTTGTTGCATCTTGGCGGCCCAGACACAATCACGGCTTATGCTTTAGCAGACAATGAGTTGTGGCTAAGGCACTTGCTTGGACTTGTTGTTCAAACCAGTGTGGCCTTGAATGTCACTCTCACGGCCTGGAGGGGAACTTGGCTCTCATTCCTCACCATTCCCAAGCTTTTTTCTGGGGTAATAAAGTATGGGGAAAGGTCATTAGCCTTGAGGTCTGCAAATCGTGAGCAGTTTCTTGATTCCTTGCTCGATCCTCCCGATCCTGGCCCTAGTTATGCTAAATTCATGGAGGAATTCACTTTGAAAATGTACGAGGGGTTTAGTGTGTCGGCTGATGAGGTGATAGAGGTTGCTGACGAGCCCGTCGCTGGCAGTACTGGCGATAACAACAGTATCGCTAATACAAGCAAAATATTGCCTGCTGCGGACATGTTCTTCCAGAGTTTCAAACGGCTCTTTGTAGATCTTATTCTTAGCTTCCAGGACCGAGATCAGAGCCAGTCTTACTTCCAGAATTTCACTTGGAAAGATGCTTTCAGGTTAGTTGAAATCGAACTTGGCTTCGCGTATGATGCTTTCTATACCAAGGCACCTATAATATACACTAAATGGGGATGCTTTTGCCGCTTCATCACTTCCTCTTTCACTATTTTAGTTTTTGTGCTCTTCCTGATTGCTGAGAAGCACAATCACCTGCAGACTGATCTCATAATTACTTATATATTGCTGGTTGGAGCTATTGTTCTAGACTTCTATGCTTTCATTTTGCTACTATCCTACGACAGGACAAAGCTATGGTTGAGATCTGCAAACCTTTCTCCGTTTTCTCAAATCCTTTTTTGTTTTCAGTCCGTGGTTTCTCAAGTAATCTCTTGTTTTCAACTATTCATTTCCCCCTGTTTTCAAATATTCATTTCCCCCTGTTCTCAATCTATGGTTTCTCAGTTTTCTCCAACCGTTTTTATTTTTCAGCTCGTGGTTTCTCAAGTAATCTCTTGTTTTCAAGCAATCACGTCTTCAGTAATCCCCTGTTTTCAATCTATGGTTTCTCAATTAATTTCTTTTTGTCTACCTTCTAGCAAAAAGAGGTGGTCAAATTTATTGGCTCAGTACAATTTGGTAAGCTTTTCCCTTAAAGACAAGCTCGTGCCTTTTCTGGATGATAAACGTGTCCAACATTGTGTGAAACTTTTACCATTTAATGAAAAATTGGAAAAGTACCGTTATAAAGATCATTGCGAAATCTCAAGCGATTTGAAAAAGTTGATCTTCCAGCACTTCCAGGAGAAGATGAAGGAAATGCAGAAACGGAAGAAAAAGGATCAGTCAGAAAATGAAGAACTTGACAAATATATCGCATCTTTATGTAGTGCCAGAGGCGGTCTTGTTTTCAAAGAATATGGAGGTGAGTACTCTTCAAAATTCGGTTGGAGCACAGAGCAGGTAGAATTCGACCAAAGCATTCTTATCTGGCACATTGCTACTGATCTCTGCTATCACTCAGATGGTGGCGAAAACTTCGATGCCAAAGATTCGAGCAAGAACCTGTCGGATTACATGTTGTATCTTTTGGTCATGCGTCCCTTCATGTTGCCAATTGGGATTGGGATGATCAGGTTTCGAGACACTTGTGAGGAGGCCAAGGAATTTTCCAAGGAAAAAGGTTTATTATCAAAAGATACGGACAAACTTCGCAAAATGCTGTTGAAAGTGAGTACTGAATTTGAACCAAAAAAGGTGAAAGGGGACAGGAGCAAATCCGTGCTATTCGATGGATGTAGGCTTGCACATCTGTTGCAGAACATGGAGAAAGAGAAGAAGTGGGAGTTCGTTTGTAACGTGTGGATTGAGATCATGGGTTACGCTGCTAGTCACTGCAGAGGATATTATCATGCTCAACAGCTTTCCAGAGGCGGGGAGCTCCTCACTCACGTCTGGCTTCTTATGGCGCATCTTGGCATTACGGAACAGTTTCAAATCAATCAAGGCCACGCCAGAGTAAAGTTAGTTGTGAACTGATCGATGAGTAGATATTGTTTATCTTAAGGTTGTTTGTACTAAGGTTGTTTGTGATTGGAATATGACTTAAAAATTTCAATAATAATTTCAAAGTAGTTAATCCATGAACCATTTGGATAAAACAAATGAAACAAAAAAAGAGAAGGAAAAATTAAGAAGCATGCATGTCTAGTTAGAACATTGATGTTAATGTACTTACTGTTAAAGGAAAATCAATATGGAAAGTTTCTTGAGGAGACTAAAGCTCACGCTTTAGGGTATCCAAGAAGGAAATATTCATATGAGTGTGCAGCAAGGAAGAACAAGATCTTGTGCATGATTTGTAGATTCTCCTAGTATGAGTTGTAAACTAGATTTTCCTTGTTGTTCAAGTATTAGGTCAAGCTTCTGCTGTGTATATAAACAGCTTATTGTTTCATTGTAAATTTATCACTTTGAATACAAACCTTATCTAAGTTTTTATGGTATCAGAGCCTGGCCCAATTGGTTGTGACCCACCATCTCCCATTTATTGCACGTGTTGGCTTGGATGTTCTCCCGCCACATGATGTACAAATTTAATTGTACTCGCCAATTGCACGAGTCGTTTGTGATATAGCGGATGTGCAAGTGCGAGGTTGAACCCACAGAGAATCGTGTTTCGTTAAAAATCAACTTTAAAATGCCTAAACTAATCCTATCTTAACCTAGTCCCAATATCAAACACATGGTGTGCGGAAAATAAAAGTAAATTAAAATGCAATAAAAAATAAAGAAATAAAAAAACGCTAAAGTCCCTAATCTACCTCACCACAACTTAATCAACATATAAACATGCCTAATTCATACTTCAACAAAAATTACGCTACTAGACGTATTCTATTTGCTATTAACTAGTCCATACATCCGTCTGTCGATAAAGCACATATGCATATCCTATTGTTGCTACGAATTCTTGTCGAACTAACCAACGCAAACACTGTTTAGAGGTCACAATGGATATTGGTCCGAAGACGAATCATCCGATGTATCTCCGGTTGCAACGAAAGTCGACGTTAAACGAATTGCAAACAACAATCAACACACTTTTGTCACTAAAATGTATTGAAACGAATAAACATAAAATTAAATGACGAACGGAGTATTAAACTAAGCATAAAAACATGGTGAAGAATAAGAGACTAAAGCAAAATAAACAAAAGCATTAAATTAAAATAAATGATAAAATGACGTTTAGAGGGTTTTACAGTGATGAACGGGGAGGATTTAGGCCACAA
>CM017325.1:30185037-30288960 GCA_006937295.1 Carpinus fangiana
AAAAAACGCTAAAGTCCCTAATCTACCTCACCACAACTTAATCAACATATAAACATGCCTAGTTCATACTTCAACAAAAATTACGCTACTAGGCGTATTCTATTTGCTATTAACTAGTCCATACATCCGTCTGTCGATAAAGCACATATGCATATCCTATTGTTGCTACAAATTCTTGTCGAACTAACCAACGCAAACACTGTTTAGAGGTCACAACGGATATTGGTCCGAAGACGAATCATCCGATGTATCTCCGGTTGCAGCGAAAGTCGACGTTAAACGAATTGCAAACAACAATCAACACACTTTTGTCACTAAAATGTATTGAAACGAATAAACATAAAATTAAATGACGAACGGAGTATTAAACTAAGCATAAAAACATGGTGAAGAATAAGAGACTAAAGCAAAATAAACAAAAGCATTAAATTAAAATAAATGATAAAATGACGTTTAGAGGGTTTTACAGTGATGAACGGGGAGGATTTAGGCCACAAAGGGCGCCTCCAAGCGTTTTCCAAACGTAAAGTTCGTTTACAAGAGAAAGGGGGATCTTTATAGGCTAAATTTAGGGTTTCTGCGCTGCCAGGTTAGATAAGGTGCGTTCGATCGCACTAAGTGCGTTCGAACGCACTCGTGCATGAATTTTGGCATTTGATGGGCACAAGTGCGTTCGAAAGTAAAACATGCGTTCGAATGCACTGCCTTCAGAATTAGCCTTCACATGTCAAATAAAAAGTTGTAGATCTTTGAGTTAGCTTTCCAAAGACACTAAGATCACCCTAATCGGAGGTCTACAACTCCAGATATAGTCGTTTTGGTGAGACTCGTCGGGTGCGAATTATCGCTCGACTCAAATTTGCTGTCAAAGCTCCCCGAACTGTCTTAAGCCCCAGAGTTGATGGCATTAGCCCCAAATGCAACTTAACAACCTGCAAAACACTAAAACACCAAAACTAACCAAAACATTAGAAATTAACAAAACTAAGAGCCTAACGAATGTAAATTAAGGGGTTCAAATAAGCACTTTTAGGTACTCATCACCACACATGATGGGGTGTGTTGGAAGTCCACATTGCTTGGATATTAAGGAGATAGGCCATTTATAAGGGTGAGGGGAAACCTCAACTCTTAAGCTGACTTTTTGGTTGAGTTAGGCCCAAGACCCATTTCTAACACTTATAGGTTGCCAATAGCATGTCATCATGCACTCAGATTGCGCCAGAGATGATCAAACCCAAACCAAAACCAGGAAAGATGTAAGCATTGTTGGCCTGAATGAAAGGATTAACAAGTAAGCGAATAATATCCTCGAAAATTTTGGGTAAAGAGAGTCGATTACTATAATATATATAGTTTAGGACTTGGCCGGGCACAAAAACTTTTCCATTACACTCAACAGGGTCAAAAGAGCTTTCATTGGCAAAGATTGCTCGACCCTGCACATTGATAGAGGACAAGGGTGGATATGGTTAAAATGAGTTGTGCTAGTTCATCTGCCCTTAGCAGTTTGCTGCCAGATGCAAGAAATGAAGAGTTTTGAATTAAAAATCCAAGAAAAAGAAACAGATGTTTACCTCGCTCCATGTGTAAGCTTCTTCAGCTGTACAATCAGACTCTGAAGTTGGGTTGGAGAGAGCGAGAATAAGAGGTTTCTACAAGCCAATAATCACCAATGTCAGTTTCAAACTCTTCCTGTTACAACATTAGTTTGCCATAGATCGACACCACTGAGAACGACGGAAGTCGGCGCTTGGAAGGCTAGAAGCAGATGGAATGAGGACGGCAACAGAGAAAATCCAACCCGGCTGCGAGGAGGAGCCCCCACCATGGCATCTGGATCTGATCAATCAAAATGGTGCAGAGTACTAGTGAAACTGCAAATGTCACAGCAAGCAACAAGTAAAACCACCAGGAAGGTATGTCCTGTATCTCCTCATCAATTTTGTATGAATGTCCTCCTTCCCCTTGTAAGAAGTTCGAAATCGCTTATAAATTTCTCTGTCCATTAAGTATAAACTTTAGCTTATATAATAGTACGTAGTTGGTCGTTATTAATACTACCTTAAATGAATCTTGAATTAATTTATCAACTAAACTTTTCTCAAATATTACATTTGTCACTTGTACATTACCTTCCATGGAAGAAGGCCGGCCACATGGGTAAGGGTGGCAGCAACGGTGGCAAAGCCAAAGTCATAAGTGAGAGCAAAAATCATACTTAAATGAATTGGTCCTTGCTCCTCATACTTTGCAAGATCTAACTCAAACTTGTCATTGACAATAGCTGATATGTTGTACGGCTCACCATGGGATGTAAACAGATGTGAAGAGAAAATGGGAAATCTACTTGGACCATACAAGTCAAATCCCCAGTATGCTATAGGGATTGTGATATAGACTATCAACACATAGCCTGCAAATATGTTCACAATGGCGAAGAAGGGGCTGATGAGGGGGCTGAACAAGAAGGATGCCACGGCTACCCAGTCAAGTGTCAGTGCTCCTACCCCAAGCCCTTGCATGCCAGAGCCAAGCTGCTGGGCAGTGACTGACTTGGAGAATGCCCAGCAAACCCATGAGAGGTTTGTCAATGTTGAGAAGAGGTATCCTGGCACCGTGTACCATGTAAAACTACAAATTAGTGCAATTAGGAAGAACTTTCCACGTGACATGTGCCTCTCTTCTTTCTCATGCAAAGCCCTGCATGCATACTTCATATATCAAAAATAGTGTGTATATATATATAGACTCGGTCCCTATTAGAATTAGGTTTTTTTAAAGTATTAATTAAATGATTAAATTTATTATTTCATTTCCGCTTAACTGTTTAAGTGTTTAGAATAAATGATTATTTAACATGATATCAGAGCTAAAATCTTAAGCTCGAACCTTCAAAATAGTTCACGTGTTATCTAGTGATTTATTAGGCTTGAACTCTTATTCATGCATTAATGACCCCAGTACAATTTCTTTGGTTCCATCCCCTAGTCAAAGGTTCAACAATGGTATGTTTGTTAAACCCTTTTTCTCTAAACACTATAGTTGATGTGGATTGATGTGAGAAAAAATAAGAATGTTTTATATAAAAAAATGAAAATGTTTTATTTTTTTGTATTTTTTTTTTATCTAAATAGTAGTAAAAAAGTAGATTATGTGATATAAATAGTGAATGTTTTGATGTTGATTTTTTTGAAAAAAATGAAGTGAATAGTGTTGGGAGAAGGGAAGGAGTTTAACATGTTAACATGAAGGTAGTTTATGCAGCGTTCAAAGTCAAAAGCCAGTGAGAAGGGATCCAGTGAAGAGCAATCGAGCGCACGTATGGTCACAGCATCAGTCGCTACCACAGAATGTTTCAGTAGCAGGAAGGACCGTCTGCAATCGATCGTAGTATCGAGCGCAGGATCGGTCGCTACCACAGAAAGTTTCAGTAGTAGGAAGGCCCGACTGCGATCGATCGCAGCATCGAGCGCAGGTTCGGTCACTACCTCAGAAACTCCCAGTAGCCGCAGGAAAGCAGAAATTCAATATAGAAAGTTTTGGAGAATCCTACGTCCACCTATGACAGCGTATAGGGAAGGTTTTTCAGATTGTGAAAGTTACATATTCTAAAAGGAGAGCTGATCATTCATTGGTTGGCTTGGGCATCAAGAAAAGTATCTAGTAGATTTGCTTGGTTGTAAAGTATTGTGTAATTTTTTATTTTGTTTTGTAGTGTGCTGCACTAGGTCAAATTGCAGTATAAATATCATATGATTGTAATTGTATTTTTTATCAACTTTGTTTACATCAATACAAACTTTTTCATGGTATTAGAGCCCTAGACACACGCCAACCTTGTTCTTATTTCCTTGCTTTACTAATCCTTTGCTATGGCTTCATCACCATCTTCACTCCACCAAACACCAACCAGACTGGCTCCCTTAGGCTTGATAACAATAATTACCTTATATGGTTGACGCAAGTACTTCCTATACTGCGCACCCATGACTTGATGGGTATCGTTGATGGTTCAGAACCGTGCCCTCAGAAACATATCACTGATGACAAAGGGAAGGAGATTCCTAATCCAAAGTTCGTTGAATGGAACAAAAAGGATCAATATATCCTTAGTATTATCACCAATTCTCTCACTGAAAAGGTACTAGCCACTGTGTATGGGCTAAACACCTCGAAACAAGCATGGTCAGCCCTAGCAACCAAGTTTGCTTCTCAATCCAAGTCCAGAATTACTCATCTGAAACAGCAGCTACAAAGTTTATCTCAAGGTCCACAATCGTGTTCAAACTACCTGCAAACTGCCAAAGGATTTGCGGATCAACTAACTGCAGCAGGTAAACCTACTAATGATGAAGATTTCATTGCTCTTATTATTAATGGATTGAATCCATCTTTCACAAGTTTTATTACCACTTACTCCTTTGCTACCCAAGAAATTACTCTGACCTTTGAAGATTTTCAAGATCAATTACTCAGTCATGAGATGCTGCAAAACCAGAAGTAGAAAAAGGCCATAGACACCTCATCCTTTGCATTGACAGCAAGCAAACCTCCTTATTCTCAACCTTTCAGAGGGAAAGCACATCCCTTCTCCAGGTTCCCCTCAAGAAACTTCAACAATAGGCCTCAGAATGGCTACCCTCCATCACGAGGTCAGTATCAGCAGAGCTCTCAAGGACCACAGCAGACCAACACCTATCCCAACCAACTGTATCGACAAGGCACTCAGCAGCAAAGTTAGGGAGATCAGTTTTCCAATTAGAGAAGTCCTTATTTCAACAAACCTTACCCCAACAACCACTTGCAGAACCAGGGGAATCAGGGGAATATATAGGGGAACTTCTTTAACAATAACAATAACTCACGAGTTCCCTGCCAGATCTGTGGTAAGCTTAGTCACTTAGCCATTGATTGTTATCACTGTATGGACTATGCTTTTCAAGGAAGGAATCCACCACCACAATTGGCAGCTATGGTAGCTCACACCAATGCTGCATAAGAGGAACAAAATTGGCTTGCAGACAGTGGTGCTAACACACATATCACACATGACCTTGAGAATTTCCAAATTCAGCAACCTTTTCAGCAAGTTGATGATGTCACTGTGGGGAATGGCTCTGCACTTGCTATAGAAAATATTTGTTCATCTCTTCTCCATACACCTAACTCCTCTTTTAAACTCACTAGCATTCTTCATTGCCTTAAAGCCTCTGCTAATCTACGTTCTATCCATAGGTTTTGTCTAGATAATGCTTACTATTTTGTTTTAACCTCATCTCATTATTTTGTTAAGGATCTGCTGACCCACAAGGTACTACTGGAAGGGAAGAGTGAAAATAACCTCTATCCACTACAGGTTGGAAGAAGTCTTCATAAAGGAAACAAGACATTTGTTGCTTTGATAGGAATAAGGATCACATCTTTAGTGTGGCATTTTAGACTAGGACATCCTTCTTTAGATATAGTTAATCGTGTTGTTAAGAATAAAAACCTTCATGTTTCTGTTTCTAATTTCAATAAAACATCTGCTTGTATTTCTTGCCAATTAGGCAAGGGCAAAAAGCAGCCTTTTTATTCATCAAATCGTATTTCTCTTCAACCTTTGGAATTGATTCATTCTGACATTTGGACCTCTCCCATTCAATCTATCAGTGGATGCAAATATCATGTTGTGTTTATTGATGACTTTTCTCGTTATACTTGGATTTATCCACTTTACCAAAAATCAGAAGTCTTTGATACATTTGTCAAGTTTAAATTGTTGGTTGAAAACTAATTCTCTACCAAAATCAAACAGTTTCAATCAAATGGAGGTGGTGAATATACCTCTGTCCACTTTCAATCCTTTCTAACCAAAAATGGCATCTTGCACAGAAAATCTTGCCCATATACCTCACCTTAGAATGGTCTTGCTGAAAGAAAACTCAGACATATCTTAGAAATTGGTTTGACCCTCTTAGCTCATTCTCATCTTTCCAACCGATATTGGGTAGATGCTTTCCTCACTGCTGTTTATATCATCAATAGACTGCCTACTCCCACCCTTCAATACAAATCACCCTACCTCAAACTCTATAAGCATGAACCAGATTATCAAAATCTCAGAGTGTTTGGTTGCCTTTGTTATCCTCTTCTTCGACCTTATGCCTCACATAAGCTCGAATATCAATCAAAACCTTGTATCTTTTTAGGCTATCAGTTTGCTGGCTACAAAAGTTTGGATCCTGTTACTAACAAAGTGTATTTGTCTAGACATGTTGTCTTTAATGAAGACTTCTTCCCTACCAAGGATCAGACCACTTCACAACTCCCATCCAGAATTAGTGCTCAAGGTGATGCTCCTTTCATACTTCCTGTTTCTGTTCCTTTTACTAATGCTCTTTTTATGCAGCTTGTTTCTAGCCCACCAACAATACCTAGCTCACATTCAACACCTTCAACTCTTTCTCATGATATAGACACTTCCCTAGATTCCACTTCTGATTCTGTCACAGCTACAACTACTCATGATGCCCCATCTGCACCATCACCTCTAATACAGCCTACCAATTCATCTCATACCTTAGGTACCCAACCTGATGCCTCAACTTCTAACCACCCTATGGTTACCAGATCTAGAACTGGTTCCCTCGAACCCAAAACCTTTGCTGACTACCAACTCCATCATACCACCCAATCTGAGAAAGAACCAATTTCCTACAGCAAGGCAGCTCTTGATCCACGATGGAGAGAAGCAATGAAACTTGAGTATAATGCTCTTATATCCAATGGCACTTGGACCTTATGTTCTAGACCTCATCATCACAACATTATTCGAAACAAATGGGTGTATAAGATCAAACGTAAATCTGATGGTTCTATTGAAAGGTTCAAAGCTAGGCTTGTTGCAAAGCGGTTTGATCAACTCAATGGGATAGACTACACTGAGACTTTTAGCCCTGTCATTAAGTCATCAACAATTCGAGTTATTCTGGTTTTAGCTGTTCACTTTGATTGGGAGATTAGACAACTGGATATGTCTAATGCCTTTTTACAAGGTTAATTAGCAGAAGAAGTGTACATGGAGCAACCACAGGGTTTCGTTGATAAGCACAATTCTGGCCTAGTCTGCCGTCTTCACAAATCAATCTATGGCTTAAAGCAAGCTCCTCGAGCTTGGTTCACTAGATTGTCATGCTTTTTACTTGATCTTGGTTTTATTGCATCCTTGGTGGATACTTCTTTATTCATTTATAGTCATGGGCAAGTTCATCTTTACATGTTAGTTTATGTGGATGATATTATTCTTACAGGGACACACCCATCTCTTATTGCTGTTGTCATTGGCAAATTGCAACAAGAATCTCCTTTGAAGGATTTGGGACCTTTACCCTATTTCCTTGGTATTCAAGTGACAAGACACAATCATAGTATTCATCTTTGTCAACAGAAATATATTTCAGAATTGCTAGCTGAAGCTCATATGGATGAAGCCAAACCTGTTAAAACCCCTTGTTCCCCAGGATCAAAATTGTCTCGGCATGATGGTGAGCCTTTACCTGATCCTACTCCATATCGCTAGCTGGTTGGAGCCTTGCAATATTGGACACTCACAAGACCAGAGATTGCCTATTCTGTCAATCAATTATGTCAACATTTACACAATCCATCCTCCACACATTGGACTGCAACAAAAAGGCTAGGGTCTTACGGTATTTAACCGGTTCATCTGATCATGGACTTTAGTACACCAAAAGCCAACTTCAACTCAATGCCTTTTGTGATTCTGACTAGGTAGGGTGCCTTGATGACCGTCGCTCTACCACTGGTTTTGCTATTTTTTTTAGGTGATTATCTCATCTCTTCGTCTGCCAAGAAACAATCAGTTGTCTCCAAGTCCAGCAATGAAGCTGAATACAGGTCTCTTGCAGTTACCACGGCTGAAGTGTTTTGGTTGCAAATGCTTTTCAAAGAACTTAAGGTGTTTTTACCTACTGCTCCTATTCTTTGGTGTTACAACCTTAGTGCGCTTGCTCTTGCTTATGATCCTGTGTTTCATGCTAGAACGAAGCATATTGAAGTGGATTATCACTTTATTCGGGAAAAAGTGCTTAATCGTGATGTTTTACTCAAATTTATCTTTACCGGTGATCAGATTGCAGATATTTTTACAAAGGGGTTGTCTTCCGCTCGGTTCTTGTTTTTCAAGTCCAAGCTGATGGTTCTTTCATCCCCTATCAGCTTGCGGGGGAATGTTAACATGAAGGTAGTTAATGCAACGTTCAAAGTCAAAAGCCAGTGAGAAGGGATCCAGTGAAGAGCGATCGAGCGCACGTATGGTAACAGCATCAGTCGCTACCACAGAATGTTTCAGTAGCAGGAAGGACCGTCTGCGATCGATCGT
Source organism: Carpinus fangiana (assembly GCA_006937295.1). Taxonomy (NCBI): domain Eukaryota; kingdom Viridiplantae; phylum Streptophyta; class Magnoliopsida; order Fagales; family Betulaceae; genus Carpinus; species Carpinus fangiana. The sequence continues at coordinate 30,193,424 of CM017325.1, forward strand.
AGTATCGAGCGCAGGATCGGTCGCTACCACAGAAAGTTTCAGTAGTAGGAAGGCCTGACTGCGATCGATCGCAGCATCGAGCGCAGGTTTGGTCGCTGCCTCAAAAACTCCCAGTAGCCGCAGGAAAGCAGAAATTCAATATGGAAAGTTTTGGAGAATCCCACGTCCACCTATGAAAGTGTATAGGGAAGGTTTTTCAGATTGTGAAAGTTACATATTCTAGAAGGAGAGCTGATCATTCATTGGTTGGCTTGGGCATCAAGAAAAGTATATAGTAGATTTGCTTGGTTGTAAAGTATTGTGTAATTTTTTATTTTGTTTTGTAGTGTACTGCACTAGGTCAAATTGCAGTATAAATATCATATGATTGTAATTATATTTTTTATCAACTTTGTTTACATAAATACAAACTTTTTCATAACAAACAGTGCCATATGGTCGATGTAATAGGGGTGGGTGAACCCTCATAGATATCAGGTGCCCACATATATAGAGTCAAAAGAGATATGGAGTCCGAAGGACCTTTTGGCAGCTAAAAGCAATTTCTAAATCTAAAATTAATGACTTAATTGATACATACCGGAAAAGTGAGACCTGAACGAGACTAGCCGGCCACCACATATGGGCCGGTTCCACCACGTACTTCCTCAAACGGCCCTGCCCAACCATATTCTAGCACCTGCAAACCCAACCAAACCCAATGAACAATATTAATTTGTGTGTCTTTAGCAGGAAGAGAGACGTTACCGTAAAAGCTAGCAGAAATGAATGTTCTGCATAATCTTTTATTAAATTAATTTGTTCTTTTATGAATTTTAATTTCTACGCTTCGAAGCCACTTTAAGTTATCAAATTTGTACTTAATTAATTTGTAGATTTATATAAAAATTAACTTTTGTCAACCATTAACCTTCACGGATAAGTGCTATTGTTTATACTTTCTATACATGTACACCCCCTCATCATTATTATATATTCTGTCTATTTGTCAAGAGATGAGAGGTGATTCAATTATTATTTATTAATTTTAGTAAAAAAATTACTAGTAAAGATGAGAGATCACAGAAGAGACCTAGAGGCCAGCTAGAGTTAAGTAACATTTTTGTATTCTAAATTGTCTTAATTTTGGGACAATTTCATGGTACTGCTTTTCTTCTTGCTTCCAAAAACAATGGTTTGTATTTGAAAAATGGAAGAAAAAGCATTAATAAGGACACTATTACCTGAGTAGTGATAATAAGAAGCCAACCAACAAAAAGGGATATATTCCGGTGATAAAAAGCTTTGACTATATATCTCAACAGCATAAGCTGACCCATTTCTGAATGCAGCACCAGCATTGGCAAATATGGAAACAAGTAGTGCTCCTTCATGTTAAATGGACCCGGATTAAGAGAGAATAACGTCGATCCAAACCCTGGTATTCTGAATTGCGTTGTAGGGCGGCCATGAAGCGGCTGATGGGGAGGCTCGCCACCAAGACAGTGATTTGGGTTACAAAGAGGGGCTCGGTCCGGTATGCGAAGAACTGATTAAGGAAGGAGAGTAGGGCACGTGAGATTAGGCCCAAGGCCCACATTCAGAAGGTCCATATGGGTAGCATCGGATCGTCGGTGTTGGACAAGGTTAGTCAAACTTGCTCAACCGGAGAAAGCTCGTCCTCATCCATGACATTACCATCAATGGTTATGCATTTCTCAGGATTAGAGAGTTCGGTGGTGGTGGTAGTACGAGAATGAGGTGTTTGTATTTCTAGGGTGGCCATGGCCCATGGGTGAGGGAAGCAAAGAGGATGGAATGAGAGTGTTGGTTTTAATAGGAGAGCTTGCCTAGCTAGCTCTATAAATGGCATGCGCTAAGTATTAAGAGTTGGGTGTCTTACTTGTGAGAGTGTGACCTAAACCCAGACCTCATTTTTCTCATAATTACATAGAAAAGAAAAGGTGATAGGTTGAGTACTGAGAGGGCAAGAAAAGTGAGAAAGTGGGAGAGAATTCCGAAATTTCTTTGATGCAATATTATTGGAGGATCGATGCGAGAAAAAGTATATATATCAAGTCAAAGATCATATGAAAACCAAAATAGAAGTGGTTTCTTAAGGTAGCTAGGTAGTGTTTGGAGTGGGTACTTTTTTTTCTTTTTTCTTTTTCTTTCTTTCTTTCTTTTTTGAACGTATTTTAGATAGGTGCTTGTACACTAGTTGATGACTACTTAATGCAAGTAGCCTATATGAATTACATTGTTAATTTTTTTAAAATTTTTTTATTTTATATAAATAAGGTTTAACGGAAGTAAAAAAAATAAAATAAAAGACACATGCAGGGAGGGCATATTCAAGAAGGAAGAAAAAGCAAGAGTAAAGCACAAGAGATACACCAATAATTAATGGGGTAGTTTCAATATGCCTTTTTTGAAAAGCCCATGCATGTCATATTATTAATTTAATGGAAAGGAGACAAAATTATCCAAATGATTGATGCTCATCTTGACCCTGAACATGGTTTCATGAACAATTTTGCAAGGTTGCACCTATTTATCTAAGAAAAAATGATTCCCGGTCCAAGTAAATAGCAGTTTTTAGCGTAGGAGATAGAAATTAGTAAATTTAATTATTTAATCAATACTTTAACATTTTCATTCATATTTGGGCTTAAACTTCTTCTTCTTCTTTTTTTTTGAAATCAACTTATGCAAAACGCTCTACCCCACAAGCTTTGTCAATTAGATGTCCATGACGACACTAGCTTCTACCTCCTCCTTTTTTTAATGCATGCATCACTTAGAGGGTATCACCTTCCAAAGCCACCCTATAGAAACTCAATTCACAACAAAATTGTACCGCCCTCAACGCCAACTTGGCATCCGCAATATCGGGCTTGATGATATAATCTTTTGGCTTTGACAATGTTGCCAAAACCTTTCCCATACTATCTCTGACCATAATACAAATACCAAAATTTCTTCTATTTTTATCCACACCTGTGTTCCAATTTGTTTGTTTATGTTTTTGGCTCATTTGGTGAGTATTTTATTTGATGAAATTGAGCACCCTGTCTAGATAGCTAGAAGTAGTGTCCGAACAGCTTTTCCAGAGAGTTTCCTCAAAGACCTATCCGAACAACCAGAAGCCGTGTCCAGACAGATTTTCCAAAGAGTGCACATCTGCTGTTTCATAGAAGACATATCCAGACATCCATAATCAGGGTCCGAGCAGCATTCCAAGGAGTGTCGATGTCATGACCTGTCCGGACATCTAGAATCAGGGTTTGGACAACATTTCTAGGAACTGTTGATTTCATGGCCTATCCAGATATCCAGAATCAGGGTCCGGACAACAGTTCTAGGGATTGCCGATTTCATGGCCTGTCCGGACACAAATCTTGAATGTTCGGACACCAAAGGTTTACGCTTTGTGTTTTAACCCTAGTTGTGTCCGGACAAATCTTTATCCCTGTCCGGACACCGCCGTTTTAAGTGTAATGCAATTTTCTATTTATACTAGGTTATTGCTTTTTATTTATGTATGTATTCATAGTATGAATACGGTGAGCTAAGAGAGAGAGAGATAGAGATATATAATTGAGCGTATGAATCTCTCTTAGAGTAAAAGTTACTGATTAATAAATTGAAGTCAATCGAAGGTTCGATGAAGAAAATCACTTAGAAGAATTGTGCCAGATGTTTTGGAAAGGGCTACTGCGGTAGAAGTCAAGCGGGTCACTTGGCTCATGCAAGGAAGTGTCAATCACAAAGGTTTTGTAAGTGTGAACTTTTTGTAATTCTTATTCTTTTATAATGAAGTGATTTTCTGGGTTTGGCTGCCCCGGAAATTAAAGGTTTTACATTTAGAGAGTTCTCTAAATGGTTTCCTCTTTGTAACCAAATTTCTGTGTCCTTGAATGTTTGTTACATATCTGTTTTGGTTGATTATTGTTTGTTAGTCAGATCTATTCCGTTTACTATTTTGTAGAACTCCTATTTACTCTGAATAGGCATTTATTGGAGTCTGTTAGGTTTTTCACAATTAACTTTAACAAAGTCATCCTTAGGTTCTCATTGGAGATCCTTTGTATAATTCATTTCTTCTGCTTCATCTTTTCGAGAATTAGCTTGTCAATAAAAAATAAAATAAATAAAAAAAACTAGGGGAGGTAATTATTAAATGTGTTGGGAGGAAATCGACCATCTTTGGTTAATTTCAAGAGGAGCCGGTCCCTTTTAAGTGAATCGCAAAATTATCATTTCATATATATATATATAATAATAATAATAATAATAATAATAATTTTACCCTTTACTTAAAAGGGACGGACTCAAATCAATCCAAATACATGTTGGCAGGATTAGAGAAAAATTAAAGTTTGTGTGAAGGAAAATAAAGAAAAAGTATTTAAAGGATTTGAAAGGGGAAGGTTTGAAGATATATAGGTTATATCCATTGAGACACTATTGCTTAATTGTAGAGTAGTGGATAGCTATCACGCATGCAATTATAACACATGATATGGACTTAATAGTCTACATATTTTGTATTATATTCTTTACCATTTACCAAGAAAATACATCACTAATTGATACCAACAGGCAACAATAGAAAGATATATATATAAACGGTATTCATTTTATAATCAAGATTTAATCTCTAGTCTCTTGATTAAAACACTTGTAAATGATTGTGCGGACGTGTGACTTTCACTCTCATCAAGTCACGATCGGCCCCATTATCATTTGGGGATTCTCTTCCACAAACTTGTATTACGGGTTGGAGACGGACTTATTGTGTGGATGTATGACTTTCACTCTCATCAAGTCACGATGGGCCCCATTATCATTTGGAGATGCTCTTCCGCCTACTTGTATTACGGGTTGGAGACAGACTTGAAGTTCTTTATAAAATGACATGTTTTGTCGATCTCCTTTGAAATACATGGCATCATAAAAACGTTTAGGTAAAGAAAAAGAATAATGTTAGAAATTATATTTTTATTTTATAACTACCTTATAATATTGATGTGGTAGCTTCAATCCATCCTTCTATTAATTATTGTTAAAAAAAAAAAAAAAACTGTTTCAAAACATTAATTTATTTCATATTTTCTATTATTATGTCGTGAGCCTACAAATTTTCAAAGTCCTGTGTAATGTTCCTTTTGTTAACTATTGCTTAAGATTAATTATTGCAATTGTTTTGAGTTATTGTTATTTGAGAAAAAATGAGAACTTATACTAAAAAAACAACACTTGAAACGTATGACGTGACAAAGGGCCGTTGACTACTATTATATGAGCTTAACCTTTTGGAGACGATCCTTTTCCCAATTAGTTGAGGTAGAAAATTTTACTTTAACTTCATGATTGATTATTTTTATTAATTAACTTTGGCGAGTTATAAAATGAACCCCCTAAGATTTGTTTACATAATAAATGAATCTTTGAAAAGCTCACAAAATTTAATTAATTATTTATTTATTTAAATTTTTAAGGCATTACACATCACCATGACATTAGGGCGTAGGGACAGGTGTCCCAATAAACCACAAATGATTTTTCTTGCTCGCCTCATGGTGCCCTTAAAAGCTAGTAAATTTTCATTAATTATAACTGTCAGATGATTTGACTAATTAGCATTAGTGTCTTCTACTGTAATTATGGATGTCCACTTTGATATGATTAGCAGAAGAAAACCATCTTATTCATATTATTGCCTTGAGTAGCAGAAGAGCGATAGTTTGGTCTACCACAGGTAAGCTAGGTCCATTGTTAATGGATTTATTAAGGCATTTCAAAGTATGGGTGGCTCCAGAAATCCTAGAAAGATAGATTATATAATATATGTAAAAACCTTATCAATACCATTGACTTCCTTAAAAGTTTTTCACTAAATTAATATATCTTTGTACTTAAAGTTATGCTATAATGAGTCTATAAATAGTACTATGATTAATTATGGGTGTCAATTTGGGTTGAGTTTGAATTATGTTAAAGAACAAATATAAGATTATACAAATAAACCTTAATTTGACTTATTTAATTAAATAAGTTAATTTTTTCAATCTTAACTCTCTAATTTTGGTATTGAATTTGTGTTGGGTTAGATTAAAGAATGTGTATAATACTATATATATAGGTGAACTAGGATCCGATCAATTTAATTAAACGGGGATAGACTCCTCAACCCTAATATTTTAATTTTGTATTACATTCATGTGTCGTGTCAACAATTGTCAACCTTAAGTCATATAATTCTATTAAAACAGGTTAACTATATCAAATGATGTATGGAGATAATTAATTACTTTCAATTCATCTAGTCAAAAATGATTAACAAAAATTAGTCACATATAACTCCATCCTCACCAGCCCATATCTCCCCAATCACTCTCTATGATGCTTAATTATTTGTCTACGATTAATAATTAGAACAGAAACTGGATCAAAATAATTTATTGTAACAATTGGATACAACAAGAGATATAATTAGAAAATTGAAAACCTAAAAAATGTTAATAGAGCTAATCAAACCAGGTGATAAGGCCTTATTTTCTCCAAATTTGATTGGAAAAAGGAGATAAAGACCCAAGAAACAATTGGCAAAATTTCCAATGTCATGCCAAAGCAATTGACTTAAAAAGATCAAAGGAGCGACTCTCTCTGACCAAAGTGGCAATAAAATAAGGACCACAAAAATGGAATGATTCGATATACAGAATATCCTATTAGATTCAATTAGGCTAATGGCTTCTCCCAGGGAAAAAGTCGCCTTTCCAAAGTCGTGATCGACTTAAATTCCATTGGTTGTTGATGTTGACTACGGGTTGTAAGAGCAGTGTCGGTGAAATGTAGCGGTGTCTATTAGTTTTACGGTCACATCAGAGACAGAACCCCGATAAGATTAAGGGAAGTCACGGCAGGTGTGGAGTCGGGATTTTTGGTGTGGGGGACAAGATTTTTTTTAATGTTAATTTTAGGAGGACGAATTCATAAAATATGTATATTTTATAAGAAATTTTAAACATTTTGTGCCCCCACCCTAACACATGATTCGCCTTGGGTCATGCCCATTGTTTTTCAAAATTTCTTTTAAAGAAATGTTGTTAAATTAGATATATATGAATTTTTTGTATAAAAATTAGATTTGACTCCTACCAAAATTAAGCTTTACCTTTCATCATTCCATGATTCCATCAAATGAGAAATAGGTGAAAATATAATACATTACTCATTTTATAGATTTTATTTAGCAAAAATAATTAGTTTTTATTAATTTTATTCTATCGTTAAAGGCCTTTGCCAAATTGTCTTTTAATACATTGCGGTGTGTTTTTATAAGTTTATTTAATAGTCTGATATACGATTGTCATACGACTAGAATGATGTGCCAATAATAAAAAGTTGCTTAAATTTGTTTGCAATAAGCTTAAATGACAAATAACTAGCCACCCTGTACTTTCATTTGAAATTTTGACTTAAACTGCAATATTCCACATCAACACCAATAATAATACAAGATGTGTCCCAATTCCCATATATGTAAAAGTATATGGACAAAGTTTTCCAATCTGAGTTGGAGAAAATTCTTTCGACTTATTCTATAAAAATAATATGTGCTTCTCACATGTCATTTAAAAAACATGTGTTTCTCACTTGAAAAGTGACACATGTCATTTTTATATAATAAGTTAGAAAATTCTTCTAACCCAGTTTAAGGAAAAATTCTGTTCAAATTAAATAAATCGATATGAATTTCAGCTAAGGAAAAGAGTTACAAAGAAAAATGAAATCCAATGGACAGGAAAGTTTTTGACTAATTAGAACAAATGATAATTGATCTTAATGCCTTTCGATCTTCCTTCTCTTCCACTTAATCACGTGGAGGTGGAGCCCATAGAGTTCGGCCTTTTTGAATTTGAATGCCTCAGCCCACTTAATTAGTAGGGGTGAAATAGCGGTTGCGGTTAGTGGCTAAAACCACTAACCGCAACCACCTAGGCGGTTAGTAAATTTTACTAACCACCTCCGCTAATCGAATAGCGGTTAACAGCCCAGTTAGCAGTTAACAGCTTTCGGATAACTGTTTTTTCACTAACCGCTTTCTTTGGGCCTTTTATTGGCCTTGGGCTGGTTTTGGGCTCACTTTAAACTTTTTCTTTTTTTTTGCTTACTTTAAACATTTTTTTTCCCTTTTCATGGCCATTTTAGTATTAAAAGTTGCTATATATCAAAATCTTGTTGATCACCTTCTACAAATCCAAATCTATATACCAAAATCTTATTGGCCATCTTCTACAAATCTACACAACATATAATATACCAATAAAATTACAAATTTACACAACATATATACACCAACAAAATTACAAATTTACACAACATATACTATACTGCAACAACTTATTGTTATATATTATATGAAATTTATATATATAATATAAATATATATTATATTTAAAAAATGCGGTTAGCGGTTTTAAAAAACCCAATAACCGCTAACCGCCTAGCGGTTCTAAACTTTCACCCCTATTAATTAGACTCTCTTTGACTTCTCTTTCATATTCTTCCAATAACGATCTTTCCCTCGATTCTAATTGTGTCACCGAGCAACTTCAAACCCTCTCTTCCCTCTTCCGATCTACCCTCCGGCGAGATTTTTTTTTAATTTTTTTTTTAATCAGTCAATAAATTTGAGTATTCTTAGCGGTTTTCTTTATTTTTTTTTCTTTCTAAATTTAAGGAACAAAACTATTTTTTGTTTTCTATCCAAATACACTATACAATATTTTTTTTCTTATATTTCTCTATATCGATTAAATATTTATTTTTTCACAAAATATAATTTATTACATACCTTCAATTTTTTTACAAAATTCGAACACAATTCCCAATTAGACGTGGAGGGAAGGGGTCGAGAGGGGTCTAATGCCCTCATCCTCCCAAAAATTCATCTTGGCCCTAGAAGCTAGAATTTCTCTAAAATTCATGGTTGCCCACTCTCAAATGCTCATCAATATTCAAGAGTCAAATCTTTTCTAAAAAGAGTGAGACTCAGGATTCATACAACCAAGCAAACGTTCTGTCGCACGTTTTAAGAATTAGGTCAAACCGAATAAGGCATCAGTCGAAGAAGATGAAGATTGAAGAAGAGATATATTTTAAGAATTTTTCAAATGATGTTTCACAATTTCATGAGATTTATTATTTTAGAAAGTATGTCACTAACCCATGAGATGGTGATACATCATTTGAGAACAAACTTTTGATAAACAAATTTGGGATGTTAGCATTTCTCTTTTATTTTTTGACAAAAAAGTGCACTGTTTGAGCTTTAAACAAAACGTGGGTTTATGCGTTTAACTAAAGTCTAAAAACGCACCGTTACACACTCCTCTGGGTTGTATCTCACTAAAAATTAGTAATGGGATAACTTGATTATCTGGAAGCATGATTTTCAATAAATTTGGAAACTTGAAAGGCTTGACTTTACAATTGGGATTTGGGAATGAGAGTATGGGATGAGTGTCAAATATGGATCTGGCTTATATGCTGTTATTAAAATAAAATAACAGCATGTATGTTGTAATAAAAGCAACTGTTGATATTAAATCTCAATGTTAACTTTCTTTTAAAAGCTTTTAATAGGAGAGAGAAAATAAAAAGAGATTTTGAAAGATTTTGTTTTTTTGACATGTCCGCACAAGAGGGGGGAGGGGGGATTCGAACTAGTGACCTCCGCTTCATTAGGCGTGGTCCCAGCCGATTGAGCTACCTCTTGGGGACTACAATATACATGTTGTTATTTTAATAAGGGTAAATATATAATAACACCTTGGGTCAACTAGTCATAATTTTAAAATGCTTAGGTTTTTTTTTTCGAAAATTTACTCCCTGGGTGAAAGGAAACTACAATAAAATCTCTGCCGTTACACTTTTCGTAACGGCCGTTAACAGACCCAAAACGCACTGTTTTGGGAGATTAAAATATTAATTTTTTTTTAAAATCTAAAAATAAAAAGAAATTAAAAAAAAAAAGGTGAAAGAAGAAGGGTGGCCGGACCACCCCCTGTTAAAGAGAAAAAATAATAAAAAAAAAACGTGAAAGAAGAAGGGTGGCCGATCCACCCATAGGGGGTGGCTCGGCCACCTGGTGGCGTGGACGTGCATGAGAAAAAAAGGAAAGAAATACAAGGGGGGAGTGGAGGTGGGACATGGGGGTGGCCGGACCACCCCCTGTTAAATAAAAAAAAAAACGTGAAAGAAGAAGAGTTTAACACAGGGGTTGGTTCGACCACCCCCATGGCCTAAGGGGGTGGTCGAACCACCCCCTGTATTAAACCCTTCTTCTTTCACGTTTTTCTTTTTATTTAACAGGGGGTGGTCCGCCCACCCCCTTAGGCCACTAGGGTGGCCAGCCACCTCCTATGGGTGGATCTGCCACCATTCTTCTTTCACTTTTTTTTTCTTTTTTTTTTTTAAATTTTTAGATTTAAAAATTTAAAATTAAAAAAAAATTAATATTTTAATCTCCCAAAACGGTGCATTTTGGGTCTGTTAACGGCCATTATGAAAAGTGTAACGGCATGGATTTTATTGTAGTTTCCTTACACACAGGGAGTAAATTTTCGAAAAAAAAAACTAAGCATTTTAAAATTCTGACTGGTTGACCCTAGGTGTTATTATATATTTACCCTTTTAATAACAGCATGTAAGCCGGATCCGTCAAATATTATAATGAGATAACTACACTTATGACTTCTGAACTATCACGGGTTTTGAGAAGACTCTCGCAATTTTTTTTTTTTAAAAAAATCAATTTTATCTCATGAACTTTTAATTTGATGCAACTGACCTCTTTTTTCAATTTTTTTTTTTTTTTTTGTTAAACTCTAACAGAAACTACTAAAAAGACCAAATTACACTTCAATTTTCTTTTTCTTTTTTTTTTTTTAAAAAAAAATTATTTTCAATTTAAAATTAAGGGTAAATTTGAAATTTTATAAAAGTTTCAAGGGTATATTTTTGAAATATTTTTAATTAATTTGTATTCAAATTTATTTTTTTATTCATTAAAAAAAAAAAAAAAAAAAAAAAACTTGACCCATCTGGACCAAAATCCTTGTTGCACCACTATCCCCAATAAAAGTAAAAAAGATGAGAGAGTGCATACTACATAGGAAAGCTATAGGAAAGCTTTTTTGGTTCTTTGTACATTGGATAGAACGGTAACTTTCTCAATGTTTAGAAAACCGATTGAATATCTTGTATGAGTAGTTTTTTGTAATTTTTTTTTGACATTTTTCTTAGATATAAAAAACGGAGTGGATTATAGAAAAGTTGTTGGGAATGTCATCTTTCTAGCGCCTTTGTCATCTTTCTAGTGTTTTTGTAACTTGTTATTGGTATTTATTTATTTTTGTTCTTGTTGTTGAATTCCCTTGTTTGTATTTGCTTAGGAAACGATTCACGTTACTAAGAAATAAGAATGCTATTGAATCTCCCATGTATGTTTGATTAGAATTAACCGCTTTAATTTTTAATGATGTCCTAGTGGAATCAGATTATACTATGATTCAGTCAAACATGAAGAAGCATTTGTAATTTTTATCGTCTATACTCCTATGCGGCTCTTGGCGGATAAGTCTTACTATAGTCATGTTCAAGTAAAATAGCCACAATTAATTTATCCAACCTTACCTTATGCTCACGAAAAAAAAAAAAAAAAAAACCATTGAATGGCGTGATTGTTACTTTTTTTTTTTTTGTTTACACAGCAGGTAACAAATAGAAAAGATAAAAAGATAAAAAAAAAAATCGCTGGATCCTTTTACATAATAATAATAATAATTAAAAAAAAAATGCAAGCAAATATTCGCGTTGGAAACAAGCGACGGAAAGAAAGATCGGTGAAGGCATTAGAAAAAGAACCTAACAGGTACGGTGACGGCGACGGCGACGACGACGACGACGGCACCACGGTTATTGACCAGGAATGAGGCCATCACAGTCGTCACAACTTATGTTTATATTTTCTCCTTTTTCTTTGGGTCCACACTAGTTTTTTATTTCAAGCATCAAATTTTTTATTTAATAATCACCCCCATACTTTATAAAATTCAGTAGGGAATCCTTTTTTTTTTGACATGTCCACACAAGAGGGGAGAAAGGGGATTCGAACTAGTAACCTTCGCTTCATAAGGCGTGATCCCAACCAATTGAGCTACCTCTTGAGGACAGTAAAAAATCTACTTAACAATGATTAAGATCGGAAATATCTCAAAGCAACCAATTATTTCCGTAAAAAGGCCGCTGATTCAGTATACAATTATTCTAACTTGACCACCTAACATTAAAGATAAACATACTGTATATTAAAAATGTGTAACTAAAAAGATTTTTTCTCTTAAAAAACTTACTCTTAAAATCACTTACTAAGAAAACTACACTTCTTAGTATGTGACATTTTCCAAGTGTTAAAAACAATATCAAACACTAATTTAACAAGCTCAATTATTTACTTTATATTTAACTTTTGTCATAGATACTCACTACATTCAAAGAGCCAAAAAGATAAAAGTTGTATAATTTTTTAAGCTTATTTTTACTCTCAATTTGTTTAAAACTAATAAAATAATAATATTTAACTAAAGCAGAGAAACATATAGGTAGTTTGATGTATGACTTATTTTAAGAGTGACTTATTTTTACCCATCCCAGTGTGATTTCGAAAGAGGTATCAGATTTCATTCAGCAGTTCCAAGCTGCAAATGCGAAACCTCATGGAGACATCGATATTTCCACGGTTTCAAATCCAAAATGGGAGCCACCGTCACCTGGAGTTTTCAAGGTAAATTGGGATGTCGCGATTGCATTAGAGGAGAAGAAGATGGGAATTGGAGTGCTGATTCGTGATGAAAAGGGCAACGTAATAGCAGGTATGAGCAAGCCCTTTACGGCGTTACACGAGCCAGCTTCTGCCGAAGCTCTTGCTGCACTTTGTGCAGTGGAGTTTTGTAAAGAAGTTGGTATACAGGACATCATACTTGAAGGGGATCCTCTCCTTGTGGTGAAAGCTATTTCTGATAAAAAAATCCAAGCGGCTGAGATATGGACATATTATAGAAGATGTGCTTAAAGTGCTGGGGTCTCTTCCCAATTGGAATATTTGACATGTCAAACGAGAGGCTAACTTTGCAGCTCATGGGTTAGCCAAGAATGCAATTAGGATTTCCATGGATAACGATTGGTTGGAAGAGCTACTCAATTATATTCGTCATATTGTTATTTTATAGCAGTTAGCTCTATCTTTGTAGGGCTTTGTCCCGGACATTTCTTTTTTGAATGAAAATTGATCTCTTATTATTATTTTTTTAATTAAAAGTGGTACTTTAAATTTGAGAAAGTGCATTTTTCTCCTCAAATATAACTATTCTCCCATTCAAATGAACCGAAGAATATCCTATTTCATTGTGAATGCTCTAATGATTTACTAAAGAGCATTTACTTTTCTTATATAAATGTTGATAAATGCTATTAATTTAACATACTGCTATATACTGACATAAAACTTGAATAACGTAGTGGAAATTAACTATATATTTTTTTGGAAAAAATATAAAAAAAGCCTCCTAAACTACCAGCCGTTTATAATTTAGCCTTCTAATGTTCAAAAAGTAATAAAGTAGCCCCTCAAACTACAAAAATGTAACAAAAATGCCACTTATTTTTTTATATTCCAATAATACCCCTATTCTTTTAACAAATAAAATAATAAAATAATTGTAAAAAAAAAAAATTTAAAAAAATACAAAAAAAAATGGAATAAATAAATATTCTCCTATTATTTTTTTTTGGTTGGGTTTTTTTTTTTACAATTAGTTTAATATTTTATTTGTTAAAAGAATAGGGGTATTATAGGAATATAAAAAAATAAGTGGCATTTTTGTTGTATCTTGGTAGTTTGATGGGCTACTTTATTATTTTTTAAACATTAGGGGGTTAAATTGTAAACGGCTGATAGTTTGGAGGACTTTTTTATATTTTTCCCTTTTTTTTTTGCTTTATACAAACCTTTATTAATTGAAAAGTTAATTTATATCTAAATATCTATACCCACATACAAAGCATCCAGTACTTAGGCTCTGTTTACTTCGACGTAAAATGATTTTCGTAGGAAAATATTTTCAAAGAAGTCATTCTTCCTGAAAATGTTTTCTGCCGAAAACATTTTACAGTGTTTACCGCGCGTACGGAAAATCACAAAATTTATATATATATTCATTAAATCATATTAAACTCTAAATTTACGGATAAGTCCCGGGACTTGCTCGGGACCCACCGGGACTTGACCAAGACCTATCCCAAACTTTAATGGGACCCGCCCGAGACATGATCGGCAGCTGCCCAGGACCCACTTGGGACCTGCTCGGGACTTGACCGGGACCAGCCCGGGACTTTATCGGGACCTGTTCAAGACCTGCCCGGGACCTGCCTAGGACTTGACCGAGACCGAGACCCGCCCGGGACTTGACTGGGACCCGCCCGGGACCCGCTCGGTACTAGACCGAGACCTCCCTGGGACTTGACCGGGACTCACCCGGGACTTGACCGGGACTCGCTAGGGACCTACCCGGGACTTTATCAGGACCTGTTCGAGACCTGCCCAGGACTTGCCCAGGACCCAATCGGGACCTACTCGGGACTTGACCGAGACCTTCCCGAGACTTGCCCGAAACCCGCTCGGGACCCAACCGAGACCTGCCCGGGACTTTACCGAGACCAGCCCGGGATTTGTCCGGGACCCGCCCGGGCTTGACCAGGACCTGCCCGGGACTTGGCGGGTCAAGTCCCAGGCGGGTCTTGGGTGGTTCCCGAGCAGGTCTCGGGCAAGTCCCGGGCGGGTCTTGGGCAAGTCTCGGACAGGTCCCAGTCAAGTCCCGGGCAGGTCCCAGTCAAGTCCCGGGCAGGTCTTGGGCGGGTCTCGGGCAAGTCCCGGGCAGGTCTTGGGTGGGTCCTGGTCAAGTCCCGGGCGGGTCCCAGACATGTCCCGTACGAGTCCTGGTCAAGTCTTGGGTAGGTCCCGGGTGGGTCCCGGACAAGTCCCGGGCGGTTCCCGGTCAAGTCCCGGGCGGGTCTCGGTCAAGTCCTGGGCGGGTCCCAGACAAGTCCCAGGCGAGTCCCAAACAAGTCCCAGGTGGGTCCCGGTCAAGTCCCAGGCGGGTCTCGATCAAGTTCGGGACGGGTCCCGGGCAGGTCTCGGACAAGTCCCGGGCGAGTCTCGGTCAAGTCCCGGGCAGGTTCGATCGAGTCCCGGATAAGTTCCGTGCGGGTCCCGTTCAAGTCCCGGGTGAGACCTGATCAAGTCCCGGGCGGGTCCCAGATAAGTCCCGGGCCGGTCTCGGTCAAGTCCCGAGCAAGTCCCGGTTAGGTCTTGGGCAGGCCTCGGGCAAGTCCCGAACAGGTCCCCGTCAAGTCCCGGTCGGGTCTCGGTCAAGTCCCGGTTGGGTCCCGGGCGAGTCTCAGGCAAGTCCCAGGCAGGTCCCCGTTGAGTCCAGATTGGGTCTCGGGTGAGTCTTGGCAGGGTACGTCAATTTGAGAATGAGATGTTCAAAATCAGAAATTGATTTACTGTTTTGAAAACCGTAAACCATTTTTTAAAAATTAAAGAAATATTTTCGGTCAAAGAAAAAATGTTTTCCGTTGATTATTATTTTATGTCTCAATAAACATCATAAAATACAAAAAATCATTTTCCTGTAAACCATTTTAAAGCCTGAATTGTGAATAAGAGGTAGTAAAGTCAAACGAAGCTTTGGCACCAACATGCAATAAAAGAGGACCATCCCCCTTCAATTCATATCATTACTAGCTTGTACGTAGCGTAGGCATTCAATGGGACCACTCGATATACAAACACCACCGCCATCTGCCGCCGCTGCCGATCCAGAAAAACATTTCTCGACGGCCGACGAATATGTCGACGAAGAGGAGCTCTCTCCCGTCGAGGAAGTCCGGCTAACTGTGGCCAACACCGACAACCCTAGCCTCCCCATATGGACCTTCAGGATGTGGTTCTTGGGGTTATTCTCCTGCGCCCTCCTCTCCTTCCTCAACCAGTTCTTCGCCTACCGAACGGAGCCTCTAATCATAACCCAAATCACCGTCCAGGTCGCCAGCCTCCCCGTCGGTCGCTTCATGGCCTCCGTTCTCCCTGAGACCAAGTTCCGGATACCCGGGTTCGGGTCCCGGACGTTCTCGCTCAATCCGGGTCCGTTCAACATGAAGGAGCACGTGCTCATTTCCATCTTCGCTAATGCTGGGTGTGCATTCGGATCCGGGTCAGCCTATGCTGTTGGTATCGTTAGCATAATCAAAGCCTTCTACCACCGGAAAATCACGTTTGTCGCCGGCTGGCTTCTTATTACCACTACGCAGGTACGTATAGCTGTCTTTTTACGAATTTTAGTGTTTTTTAATTCATTTTCTTCGGAAACAAACAAGTTGCCGAGGAATAATATCTTATCATGATGATGATGATGGGCATGTGTATTGGATTTCGTAACAAAATTTTTAATTTTTTTTTTTCAAATTTGTCACGTGTGTTTTTTATATGATTTTCTTAATTTTATTAAAAAAAAATCAATTTGAAGAAAACTTTGAGAGAAAGGGGACAAAAAAAAAAGGAAGTTAAAAATAAAAATAAAAATATATATTTTAAGGTATTTTTTAAAGAAATATAAATTTGTTGTAAACGCCGCCCATTAACGTGGCTCCGCCCCTGATGGTGGTTAATTTGCAGGTATTAGGATACGGTTGGGCTGGGCTATTGAGGAAGTACGTGGTGGAACCGGCGCATATGTGGTGGCCAGGCACTCTAGTTCAGGTTTCGTTGTTCCGGTACGTACTTGTCATCTACCCGAGTCCCGACCAGGCGACCACCGTAGTTTCATTGAATTTTACATACACATGCATTATTAGCTTACAAAAACTAACTTTTCTCTCCCTTTTTTTTTTTTTTTTTTGGGTGTTGCCAAGATTCTGAAAAGCCATAGTCAGCTAGGCTTATCCAGATTCCAGGGGCCCCCTTTTGGTTGGCTTTTCTAAATCATTTGGTAGATAACCTATATTTTCTTTTGCGATAAGGGCATTTACAACGGAGGAGATAAATGACACTTTTATCTAAAATAGCTCATTAAATTAATAAAATATCATTTACATTGGAGAAGCTAAAAAAGAATGCAGAATAAATATTTTATTAAATGAGCAAAAAAAAAAAGCTATATGTAGCGGTACTATTTAAAGAGCTATTTTCTTAAATTTTCTTCTCACGTCTTTTTTTCTCCCACTATCTCTCTCAAAATTTTTTTCTCATGTTTTTTCTTTATTCAAAATTTTCTCTTACTATTTTTCTTCTACATCTCATTTTTTCTAAAATTTTCTCTTATTATTTCTCTTTCCACATCACTTTTTTCTCAAAAAATAAAAAATAAGATATTTAAGAAAAATATAATTATTATAAAAAATAATAAATAATAAAAATTAAATGATATAGATAAAAATATAACTAATTAGATGTAGGATGTCGTTAAAAAGTCATTAACTAAATTAGATAAATTAAGTTTTAATAAACTATTTTACATTAAAACAAAAAAATTAGCTCTGGAATGCCACAAGGGAAAGGCTTAGGACGCGGTTAACTAAACTACCGGCAGATAGTTGGAAGGCTGGGATTTTCTTAAGGGTTTTTTAACCCCAAAGGCTAAACGTGAAATCAAAAAAAATTGCCGTCAATAAATTCCGTTTAACTCCCATCCAAAAGAGAACTCTCTCCGTGAACTCCGATCCAACACAAACCCTCTCTCTTCTTCTTTGAACCCAAAACGTCTTCTTGCATTCTTTGCACTGGAAAACTTGAATTAAGGCCCTCAAATCCTTTGCTACCCAAAGCCATGGCCTCCTATTTTGCTTCCAGTCATTAGATTTCTCTGAATGTCCGCAATCAAGGTAAACACAAATAAAAATGTTGTCAAGTTTGCACCAATGGTAATCTGACTCTCTGTTTCCAACTACAGAGTTAGTCCTAGACTTTCTTGACTGAGGTTTGTTTTTTTTGTCTATTATTTTCATCATTTTAGAAGTTTTTATGAGATGTAATTTTTTTAATTTATTTTTACCTAAGATTCAGTCTTTGCGTGAAAAGATTCTTTTTTTTTTTTTTTTTTTGTGAAAATATGGATCTCGGCTGGAAACCCATTTTCTCATAGAGAAATGCTTGAATGCATTCTCTGAACCATCTCCCCACCATCTCAACTGAGCGTGTTGACTTTTCAACACCAACCAAAAAAAAAATTAAGACACAAAGATGGTGGGGAGATGGTTCAGAGAGAATGCATTCAAGCATTTCTCTTTCTGAGACATATGGGTCCTGTTTGTAATGTGAGAAAACTGCCACATCTTCTTCATTACCATTACCAGCCTATGTATCAGCCTTATCAAAGTTGCTGCAATTGGTGTAGTGTAGGGAGGTGGGCCTAAGGGTTTAGGCTTAATGAGTTGGAAGGAGTTGAGTTTGTGAAAACTGGAATGGAGGTTGGCAGGGAGGACAGAAGAGTCGGTGAAAGAAGAGCAGTTGATGGCAGAGACTTGCTCCAGAACGCAGAGGTCTTGTGCCTGCGAGATTAGATCCGCCACTGCCAATTTGTTTGTGTCCGATAGGTACGAGAAATCGGCCATTCTACTTCGTATATCAGAGATGCGTGCTTGCGAGCTGTGGCTCTGCGTGGGTTCAATTTTGGGCTCTTTCAAGCTTTCAGCTTTCAGAGTTCAAACTGTGGCTCAAGCACTGATAGGGGAAGATGTGTCTAAACTCTAAACGGCGAACTCATGCTTTTGTTTTGGATGGGAGTTAAAACAGAATTTCTTGACGGCAATTATTTTTTGATTTCACGTTTAGCCTTTGGGGTTAAAAATCCCAGCCTTTCAACCAAACTACCGCAGATGTGCGGTAGTTTGGTTGACCGCATGTAAGCCTGTTCCCTGCGCTAATAATAATGCTATGCTATTTATGATTGGGATTTTAAACCTACTTTAACCCTATCTTAATTTACTATTTTGAAGTTAATCGACTATTATTTTAATAAGCATGAGTGGTGCTTATTAATGGTATATATAATCAATTTCGGCATATTTTTTTTATCAAATGCATTAACCTTAATAAATCCTAACTATGAAAGAGATAATAACCATTTCATTTAAAATCGAAAAAAAAAACCTTGTCCGTGTCAAAATCAATAAGAGTATTCATATACAAAAAAGTTGCAGTTTCTCGTGAAAAATGACTCTTTGCACGGATAGGAGAAGGTTTTCCTTTCCCTTCACACTTTCTTGCCCAATTACAGGGCAATTATTATTATTATTTACCTAGAATTCGGTCCAAACGTATTCAAATTCTAACTTGGACATATTTAGAGAGAGATCCTCAAAGACAATGTGACACAGCCTAATAAATAATAACCTTGAATCCTATCAGGAAGAGTCAAAATCACTCATCCTAGTTGACTTTGCCGCCCACAAATTCCTCAATGGGTCCAATAATGTATAGTTAATTCATGACCACCGCACATTTTTGGCCCCTTTAATTGACCCCCATTTTTGGCCCATTAATTACTATGAGTGAGAGTCGTGGGAGGTGTAAAGGCGGGTGGTTAAATAACCGCCCGCTAACCGCTAACCGTTTAACCGCTAACCGTCTTAACCGCTAACCGCTAACCGTTATAACCGCCTAGCGGTTATTGGCTTTAATAACCGTAACCGCTAACCGCTTTTTATATAATATATTTTGATAATTATAATTATAATAATATTTATACATATAACTTAATCAATTGATTATTAATGATTAAATCCCATTTTTGTTTTCAATAATTAAATCACAAATTAAGTATTAATATATTATTACTATAATTTATATGATTATATCACATGATCAATTGATCATATAAATCATTTGATTATATAATAACAAATTATATATAATAAATTATATATAACTCATAAGTCTACAAATTAATCATATGATTCATATTATTCATGTATAATGATAGTATGATACTTACAATTAAATTAAACAATGTATTATTTATAACCACAATTAAATCAAAGCATTATTAGATACTTTATACTTAAAAAACATATATCACATTATCTTATATTCTTAAATCTAAGATAATTTTATTATATTAATATGAATTGTGATTTGTGAGATAATATGATCATATAATTTAAGTACAAGTGTATGAACATTAGATCATTAGGAATTTAGGACTTAGGAGTTTGAGCATTATCATTAGATAATACGTTCAATTAAAAAAAAAAAAAAAGAGACTATAAGTAAATATTATAATAATTTAAATCATTAATCATATGATCTAATTTAATGAGATCATATGATTATATAATATCAAAGACAAAAGTTTGTAATTGAATAAAATATTTTTGAAACTGTATATATTTATATCTTCTACCATTTATTTATTTAATTTTTTCATATATATATATATTGTTTATTTTATATTAATAATAATAAGAATGAATTTCACATCAAAACGATGTTAGTTTTGAGAGAAAAACGCATTAAGGGTTAGGGTAGGAATTTTCATCTTATTCTCTTCTCCTTCCCTATCTTACTCACTTCGTCGGCCGTTCCTCTCTACAGACTCTACCTCTGGACCGTCTCTCTCTCGTCGCCTCTTTCTTTGACTCTCTCTATCTCGCAGTTTTAATATTTTATTTGAACATTTTTTTTTTTATAGGCTGTGTTGAACTTGTTTTATATGTTTTATTGACTTTTTTTTTTATATATATTTTATATG
This sequence comes from Carpinus fangiana, assembly GCA_006937295.1. Classification (NCBI taxonomy): domain Eukaryota; kingdom Viridiplantae; phylum Streptophyta; class Magnoliopsida; order Fagales; family Betulaceae; genus Carpinus; species Carpinus fangiana. The sequence goes on from CM017325.1 coordinate 30,214,285, forward strand.
TTGTGTTGAACTTTTTTTTTTTTTTTTAAGTTAACCGGTTATGAACTTATGATTTAATATTCAAGGAAATTTTTTTTTAATTTTTAAAGTAGGTCAAATATTTTTATTTTTCAATATGAGCTATTTTTATAGCAATTTGGCCAAAGAAGACACTAAAAAAAAAAAAGAGAGAAAAATGCTATAATGCTTTTAAAAAGCCCAAAAAAGGCGAAAAAAACCCAATTTTGAAAAAGCGGTTATAGCGGGCGGTTAATTGTTTTACTAACTGCTAACCGCCAACTAACCGCTAACCGCCTAGCGGATGCGGTTAATGAAATTTAATAACCGCTAAGGTGGTTACGGTTAGCGGTTATTGGCTAAGTGTCTGACAAGGAGCAGGAGCCGCATGTGCCCCATGTCGGCATGGGGGATAGTCCAAAATTATAATAATAAATATTTCAATAATTGTACACTATAATCTTTTATCAATTTCAAAGTTCCATTAGTTTCAAGTTTGGTGGAAAATATGGAACTGTGGATTTAGTTGGGATTAAGATAGGCTTGTTCAAATATTAATTAAATAATTAAATTTTATTATATAACATAATATCAAAATATAAAATTTTGGGTTTAAAACATTATCTTCAACTTTTTTCTCATTTCAATTTGAAATTTCACTAGATAAAAAAGAGTTTGAGCATATGAAAAGGGAAGTATAAGAATATTAATTAGATAATTAAATTTATTTTTTATACACTTAAATTTTTGAAATAAATGTATTATTTTTTATGCACTTCAGAAAATGAACAATAGCGGAAAACGGCCTGACGACTTCTCTAACGGAGGTCCGGAAAACTCGTGCAGTGGTCGGACAGTTTGAAAAAGAGAAACTTTTCAATGGTTTATGAAATTTAAAAAAGGGAAAAATGTTAACTTTTGATTTACCTTTATGCAGGGCTTTGCATGAACGTGAAAAGGAGCAGCGAATGTCACGGGCAAAGTTCTTCCTAATTGCACTGGTTTGCAGTTTCTCATGGTACCTGTTTCCTGGGTACCTGTTCACAACACTAACAAACATATCATGGGTGTGCTGGGTATTCTCCAAGTCAGTCACAGCTCAGCAGATCGGCTCCGGCATGAGAGGACTTGGAGTGGGAGCCGTGACACTTGACTGGGCTGCTGTGTCATCTTTCTTGTTCAGCCCCCTCATCAGCCCTTTCTTCTCCATTGTCAACATATTTGCTGGCTATGTATTGATAGTCTACATTGCAATCCCTGTATCATACTGGGGGCTTGACTTGTACAATGCAAGTAGATTTCCTATTTTCTCTTCACACTTGTTTACAGCAGTGGGACAAAAATACAACATATCAGCTATTGTAAATGACAAGTTTGAAATCGATCAAGCGACGTATGCGGACCAAGGACAGATTCATTTGAGCATGTTTTTCGCTCTCACATATGGATTTGGATTCGCCACAATCGCATCCACCCTCACCCATGTGTTGCTCTTCCATGGCAGGTATATATAAAAGACCCCTTCCAAAGTAAAGAACAAAACTATGCTTCTCTATCATTAAAGTCTTTGTAAAGTCTCATTTCATGCACAATTGTATGAGCAGGGACATTTATGAACGGCGTCATGCTTCGTATCGGGGTAAGGAGGATATTCATACCAGATTGATGAGGAGATACAAGGACATACCTTCCTGGTGGTTCTACTTGTTGCTTGCTGTGACACTAGCAGTTTCCTTTGTACTCTGCATATTTTTAAATGACCAAATTCAGATGCCATGGTGGGGACTCCTCTTTGCCGGAGTCATGAACTTCATCTTCACTCTTCCAATCAGCATCATAACTGCAACAACAAATCAGGTTACCGGGTTCATCTCTTTCCACCTTTTTTTCCCTATCTTGAGTTTACATGGAGAACTAAGAGTCATAAAAAATGAAGAAGCCTTAATTCAACTAAAACTCAAGATACCATATAGTAAGTATAGATGTATAATGATATACTTCTTCAATTTCACATAGCTTCAAACTAAACCAGTTTCACTAAAGCATGTATTCAACTGCTTGTGCATTTTTCAATTCCATGAATACATAAAAACTTGCTGTTTTCCTGAGAATGATTTGATGTTTATACAGACACCTGGGCTAAACATTATCACGGAGTACGTAATGGGTCTAATATACCCTGGAAGACCAATAGCCAATGTGTGCTTCAAAACCTATGGTTATATGAACATGGCTCAGGCTGTCTCCTTCCTCAGTGACTTCAAGCTAGGACATTACATGAAGATTCCTCCAAGATCAATGTTTTTAGTTCAGGTACTTTCTTCTTTTCTACCATCAACAGATCAGAAAAGAATGAAAATAAGTTTACACATTTATTTAAAGCAAAAAGATTAATTATAGAGAAGGTAAAAAATATCAAGTCTTTGTTCTCTCTTTTGTTTCTGTTTTCAAAACAAAAACCTTAACAAACAACCTTAATACTCACAAAACACTACGCTGTTTTCACCTTTGTCACATTATAAAACTTTTTTCAAGCCAAAAAAAAAAAAAAAAAACACTCTCCTAAACACATTAACAAACAAAGCCTTGGTATTTAATATTGTTGGTGTATATGTGAGACTCTTGCCCCACATTGGTAAGATTGGGGAGCCTTCTCCCCTCTAGCCTCCTATATAAGGAGCCCTCATGTAATATATCTCAACACCTCAACATAATACAATGTAGTCTATTGACTTTTATTGTGCTTCCGCTCTCTTTCGCTCTTCTCTACTCCTACCATCCTAACAAATATGTATATCCTTCTTTCAACCCCCAAGTTATCCCATTCATATTACTCAATGAGTAGATGGTACAAATTGCTTGATATTACTGAAGAAAAGCATTGTCCAGAATTTGGAAAATATATGATCAATGCCTATAATATAACACCACAGTGGATGCTAGGAAGAATCAAAATTGCTTTCCAGACACCTCTTATGTATTTGTAAATGCAAAAACCAGCCCAAAACATAAATGACCTATTTTAAAACAGATGCAATGAAAGCAGAAAGCATGACTTATTGTAATTTCATATTGAAAAGAAGCAAAGCAAGCTAGATGCGTATAATGATCTTAGAACAACAATGTAAATGATGCTTAACCATCCAATATATACAAGCTATTTTGACACATTTTCCACAAAATTAGAGATATTTTACTCTGCTGTTCATTGGTGCATGTGTATACCTAGTTCATAGGAACAATTCTGGCTGCAACCGTCAACCTTGCAGTGGTAGTGTGGTTGCTCGACTCTATTAAGAACATATGCCAGGATGATCTCCTTCCCTTGGACAGTCCCTGGACATGTCCTAGGGACCGGGTCTTCTTTGATGCATCTGTAATTTGGGGTCTGGTAGGACCTAAACGGATCTTTGGAACTCTGGGAAACTATGCAGCGATGAATTGGTTCTTCCTTGGAGGTGCAATAGGGCCAGTTATTGTTTGGCTGCTTCATAAGACATTCCCTGGGCAATCATGGATTCCCTTGATTAACCTTCCAGTCCTCCTGGGATCAGCAGGAATTATGCTACCGGCAACACCCTTGAACTACAATGCCTGGATTATAGTTGGAACATTTTTCAATTTCTACATCTTCCGCTACCGAAAGCAATGGTGGCAGAGGTACAATTACGTTCTTTCAGCAGCACTGGATGCTGGGGTGGCTTTCATGGGTGTGCTATTGTACTTTTCACTGGGCTTGAAAGACAAAAATGTGTCCTGGTGGGGTACTGACGGTGAACATTGTCCATTAGCAACATGTCCAACAGCCAAGGGCATAGTGGTTGATGGTTGTCCAGTGACCTAATCTCTGTATGCTTCTGTCATAGATCATTTCCCTCTAATGTTGGACAACATATATATTAGTAGCAATTACAATGATACTACACACAAAGTGGAGGAAATTTCATGCTTTATAGGGATTTATAATGTTTCATGCAAATTATCTTTCAAATCATCTGCATATATATATTATTGTAAAGTTGCTTTATAGGGATTTAATCTGATGCAGCTGAAATTGCATTCAAGCAACATAGCTCATATTTTATTTTTATTTTTTTTGGTACTTGTCCAAAATAAAAAGAATCATGATCTATGATACTTAAATGCAATATTATACAGTGGCACTAAAGAATTGGTAGCAAAGGAGGCAGAAACAATGTAATTGCAATGATGGGGATGGTGGAATGCAATTGGTATTAATGAGATTTTACAAAGAGGATTAGTAGAAAATTTAGGCCCAACTTTTCCCATAAAATTCGGGAGAGATAAAAATTAGGCACATCAATGAATTGAAATTTTCTTTCTATTCTTCAGGAAGCAGAAATGTATATCATATCAGAGTTGCAAGTAGTCACATATCAAGGGCTACACGATTCCTTGTGGAAGATTGTAACAACACAACGTTGGTACTATGGGATCACAAAAACTGCAAACAACTTATGCCATTTTTATGGTCTAGATTTCAAAATATTAATTATCATTATTTTTTTTAACTAAAGTCCAAAAACGAGTTGATTTCTCTTCTCCGGTCACTTGCTAAATATTACACATGAGAAAATTGACTTGGAATAGGGAATAATATGACAAGCCATTTTGGTAATTAAGTGAGTAGATTTAAAGGAGTCACAAGAGAGACTTGAAAAAAATTTGATGCATTGCACAATTTCGTTGGTCGAAGGGGCCCAACCCTTGACCAAAGTAAAACATTTCGTGACATTTGGTGCTTCTCCAACCAAGCATTTGGCGCCGCCCGGCCACCAGAGATTCTGACATTCATGAGCAAATTGCCTTTTGTTTCAAAGGAAACATTCATCAAGGTTGGAAAATTTGCGCCCGACTTCAGATTATGCTGGCAGGAATGAATTCTATATTTTCAAATGTTCTATTTTAAAAAAAAAAAAAAAAAAAAAATTATTATTTGTCTTAAAAGATTTAAGTATATAAATATATATATATATGTGTGTGTGTGTTAAGAACACGATAGATTGGATATATAAAAACTCTCTAAATTAATTACTTAATTATATATTGTAAGTTGACTGAAATTCTTCCAATCCTAACTATTTTTTCTGATTAAAATATTCGATTTTTTTTTTTCTTTTTATGAATGAGATTTTATTTTATTTATTAAAAAAAAACTTACAACACACTCCAGCACAACACTGGACGAAAGCTGAAACCCAGCTAACACGCAATTAACTACTCTACAACACACAGCTAACAATCCTAATACCAACAAGACCAGCTACGTCTCAGTTAACCACCAAGCAGAAATTTGTTATTTCAATACAAATGCAACTTAATAATGACAATTTTTTACAATAAATTAATAAATAACAAATTAAGAATCTAAGATGATAAATGAGAAAATGACAACGTAGTTATGCGTTTAACTAAAGTCCAAAAACGCACCGTTACACACTCTTTTGTATTGTATCTCACTAAAAAAATGTAATGGGATAAGTTTTTTTTTTTTTTTTTTTTTTTTTTTTTTTTTTAAAGCAAATAGGGTAATGGGATAAGTTGATTATCTGGAAGCGTGATTTTCAATAAATTTGGAAAGTTGAAAGGCTTGACTATACAATTGGGATTTGAGAATGACATTATGGGATGAGCGCCAAATATTATAATGACTTAATGAGAAAAATATACTTATGACTTTTGAATTATTACGGTTTTGAGAAGACTCTCGTAAATTTTAAAAAAATTTCAATTTTTTCTTATGAACTTTTAATGGGATAAGTTGATTATCTGGAAGCGTGATTTTCAATAAATTTGGAAAATTGAAAGGCTTGACTATACAATTGGGATTTGAGAATGACAGTATGGGATGAGCGCCAAATATTATAATGACTTAATGAGAAAAATATACTTATGACTTCTGAATTATTACGGTTTTGAGAAGACTCTCGTAAATTTTAAAAAAATTCAATTTTATCTTATGAACTTTTAATTTGATGCAATTGACCTCTTCTATCAATTTCTTTGGTTAAACTCTAACGGAAACTACTAAAAAGACTAAATTACACTTTAATTTTTCTTTTCTTTTCTTTTCTTTTTAAAAAAAATCAATTTGAAATTAAGGGTGAATTTGAAATTTTATAAAAGTTTCAAGGGTATATTTTTTAAATATTTTTAATTAATTTGCATTCAAATTTTTTTTATTCATTTAAAAGTTTTTTTAAAAAAATGACCCCTCTAGACCAAAATCATGGCTGTGCCACTGTCCCCAATGAAAGGCAAAGTTTGAGAGAGTGCATACTACATAGGGAAGCTATAGGAAAGCTTTTTTAGTTCTTTGTACTTTGGGTAGAACCTTAAAATTCTCAATGTTTAAGTTTAAAGAACCGATTGAATATCTTGTATGAGTGGTTTTTTGTAATTTTTTGTTGACTTTTTTTCTTAGATATAAAAAACGGAATGGATTATAGAAAAGTTGCTGTGAATGTCATCATTCTAGTGCTTTTGTCATATTTCTAGTGTTTTCGTAACTTGTTATTGGTATTCATTTTGTTGTTGTTGTTGTTGAATTCCCCTTGTTTGTATTTGCTTAGGAAACGAGCCATGTTATTAAGAAATAAGAATGTTATCGAATCTTCCAACACATGCTTAATTAGTATTAGTTGCATTGGATTTTTGTTGATGTTTTAGTGATACTAGGTTAGGCTATGACTCAGTCGGATATGAAAGAGCGTCTACAGTTTTCACTGTCTGCGGCTCTCAGCAGGTAAGTACTATTATGGTCATACCAAAGTAAAATAGCCATAATCGATTTTCCCGACCGGCTCTTTTTTTTTTTTTTTTTTTTTTTCCTCAGCACATGACAAATAGAAAAGATTAAAAAAAAAAAAATTATGGATTCCTTTAAATAATAATAATTGCAATTAAAAAAAAAAAAAAAAGTATGCAAGCAAACATTCCCTTTGGAAACAAGCGACGGCAACAACGATGGCACCACGATTATTGGATTTGGCTTCCATGTGGTAGTTCAAAAGTGCACCGTTTTGGTGCAGCTTTTGATTCTTTTGAACAAAAGTTTGTAGGAATAATTGAGGGCCCCGCCCACTAATAATAACAAATATTAAAACATTAAAAACAAAAAAACAAAAAACAAGACAACATTAAAAAAATAAAAATATTAAAAAATTAAAACAAAAAAATAGGAAAAAAAACAAACAAAAGCACCCTCATGGCCTGTCCCCCATGGCCAAGGGGGTGGCCCGGCCACCCCCTAAAGGCCAAAAGAAAAATAAAAATAAAAATAAAAAGTTTGGGTTTTGGCCCTTTGGGAGCGGCCGGACCACCCCTAAAGGGCCAAAACCCAAACCTTTTTTATTTTTATGTTTTGTCTATTGGCCCTTTGGGGGTAACTGGACCACCCCCCTTGGCCCAAAGGGCCAAATCGGCCATGGGGGTGGCTTCCTTGGCCAAAATGGGGTGGTCCGACTACCTCATTTTGGCCCAAGGGGTGGTTGGAGCCTTTCATTTTTTTTTTTTTCTCCTATAGTTTTTTAATATTTTTATTTTTATTTTTCATTTTAATTTAAAAAATTATTATTTTATTGCCCAGAAACAACCCCAAACTGGGTCATTTTGGGCTACTGCATGGTGCGTGGTAGTTTTGCACTACCACACCTAAGCCGGATCCACGGTTATTGACCAGGAATGAGGTCATCAGTCGTCACAACTGTGTGCATATTTTCTCCTTTTTCTTTGGGTCCACACTAGTTTTTTTATTTAAAGCATAAATTTTTTGAATATTTAATAATCGCCCCCATACTTTATAAAATTCAGTAGAGAATCTACGTAACAATAATTAAGATTGGAAATATCTCAAAGCAACCAATTATTTCCGTAAAAGAAAATGGTAAGGTAACAACACAAACTTAATTCATAATAAACTTTTCTCCTACGTATTATTTAAAAAGAATAAATAAATAAATTTCATGTAAAATCAATCATCTTTTCTTGAAAATTTGAGAAAAAATGACTACTTGTTTGGTTTAATTTTTTTTTTTTTTTAATGACATATAGGAGAGAAGTTGGCCATACATTAGGTTTGTGTTGTGCCCATATCAAACCTCTTTTGTAAAAAGGCCGCTGATTCATTATACAATTATTCTAACTTGACTATCTAACAGTAAAGATTCGATCGAGATTCTTGAAACATACCGCATATTTATTAAAAATGTGACATGTTATCGAGGTGAGTGCGTTTTCTATACTGTCGTGGCAAAAACATCCCTATTTTTGCCTACCGTTAGATGAGTGACAAATCAGCTTATTACATCTTATTACAAGTTATAAAATGGTATAGACTACACTAGATAATATCCCAAGCATCAAACCAAAACCCAAATTTAATCCCCAAACTCACGCTGCAATACACCAGCACTGCCCAGGCCACATCGACAAGAACTCGCCGCCAAGCCGAACCCACGCTGCCCAGCCGGGTCCGCCCAGCCCACGCCACCCAGCTACGCCACCAATCTCACCGCCCAGATTCAATCTCCACACCCAGCTACTCCAACGGTACACCAAAAACAGCGAAATTTGGATCAAATTGGAGAGAGAGAGAACGTGGGTGTCTGATCAGACAGTGGAATATGGCTCAGGGTTCGAATATGGGCGGTGGGCTAGGTGGTGGACTGGGGTTGGATGTGGCAGTGGATTCAAATCTGGGCATGTGCGGTGGGGTTTGCTTTTGGCAAGTGGTCTCAGGCTGGACGTGGCGGTGGGTTTCTGCTTGGGAGGTGGCGGCGTGTTCCGGCGTCAGGAGTGGGCTGGGCGATGATGGGTGGCCATAGTTTTTAGCTTAAGGTTTTTGTGTTCAGTTTTGAGGTTGGATGAGATTGGTTTTAATCTAGTGTATTCAAGAGCACATTTTTAATTTATTCTAGATGATGTGTCACTCAACTAATGGTGGGCAAAAAATGAGGCTTTTTTGCCAGGACCGAATTGAAGATATTCTCTATCGATGTAACCAAAAAGATTTGTTTTCTCTTAAAAAGCTTACTCTTAATAGTCTTCATAAAATCACTTACTACATTTTTAGTATGTGGTATTTTTCGAGCGTAAAAAACAATATCAAACACCAATTTAACAAGCTCTATTCTCTACTTCATATTTAACTCTTGTCATAGACGCTCCCTACATTCCAAAAGCCAAAAAGATAAAGTTGTATAATTTTTTAAACTTATTCTTACCCTCAATTGGTTTAAAACTAATAAAATAATAATATTTAACTAAAGTAAAGAAACGAATAGATAGTTTGATATTTGACTAATTTTAAAAGTGATTTTCTAAATTTGATAAAGTGAATTTTTTTTCTCAAATATAACTAACTATTCTCATGTTCAAATGAACTGAAGAGTATACTGTTTCATTGTTAATGCTCTAATGATTTACTAAATAACATTAATTTACTTATATAAATGTTGATAAATGCTATCTAACATATTGCTGTATACTGACATACAACTTGAATAATGTAGTGGAAATTAACTATTTTTTTTTTTTTTTACAAACCTTTATTAATTGAAAAGTTAATTTATATCTAAATATCTATACCCACATTCAAAGTATCCAATGAAGTGTTACTGAGAGCCCTAATACTAACAATAGTCATCTGGGTGATCGCAATAGTACAAAATAAATAGCTAGTACATTTACAGATAAAGGTTCATCATCGATCTTAGAGAAATTCTTAAGCTTTCTTCATACATAGCACATTTCATGCGAAATCCAATGGCTGAAATATGAGATAATGACGGATAGCCTTCCATTCACAGACTTTGTCCACCAGCTTCAGGGTTACTGTTGAAATCTGTTGATAAAGGTTGATGAGATAAATTAATAGCATGAATATTCAACAATCAATAAAATTGTCCGGATTTTGACAAAGATACCCTAATTTCATTGTTTTGCATGCCTATGCTTCATTGTTTTGAGGCCAAGGTAGGCTTATCTAAAGATGGATGGCTCCATGAATGTCATAACCATTGTTGAGAGTGTGCTTAGGACGTGAGCTTTTGTTTGCTTCATTTACTTCTCTTTCTCCATTAACCTGAGAGCCAAAACTATTGCATGTCAAGGCTTAGTGATGTAGCATGACTTAGTGGGCTGCAGCGAAGAACAACAAATACGCAGCGGATAGATAATTTTAGATCTTGATTCTATCAAAAATTTGAGATTTTTTCTTGAAAATCTAGATACTCTCTAGCATTTTGAAGGAAAAAGAGGAATAAACTCAAGTCTGAGTATTCTCATTAATCAATATTAATAAATAAACAACAACTGCATTCTTAGGGCTCTAAGCATTTATTTATAGCCCCAAGACTCCTAATCCTAAGATAACAGTGACCTAAAGTCAGTTTAAAAGTCTAAGAAAGAAAATTAAACCAAATAAAAGACTAACAAAGAAACCTAATTCAAATAAAAAACTTAAAGATAAGATAGAATAAAAGACTAACAAATAAACCTAATTCAAATAAAATACTAAAAGATAAGATAGGCTGTCTTGATCTACATTATCCTCCCCAGGTTGGAGAGAATCGCCCCAAATTCAAATTGTCTTTTCCACGGTCCTTCGGGTGTCCAGTCAACTCGTTCCATTCTCCATTCCTCAAGATCACAATAAGATAACACACCACAATAAATGCGATGCTCTTCATCAGCGGCATATCTTGATGTTTGTTGTTAAAGCCCCGCACATCATTTGGCAAATATTCAACTTTGCCATACTTTTCTCATTCTTTTTCCCTTCCACGTGCCATGAAAATACTCAAGAATGAGTCAGCCATTGTTTCCCTTGTGAACATATAATTTTCCTCATCCGAATAAAATTCACCAAGATCATTATTAGGAGAATTTAAAATATCTTCAACACCAAGAAAATCAACATACTCAAGTACCTCTTCTTCATTATAATTAGGCATCTCACCTGAAAAGCCTTCATCAACCTCTTCATAATCGGCGATGTCATCTGTGGGCTCTTCTTCTTCCCCTTGGTCATCTTCTTCATAATCGGCAATGTCATCCATAGGCTCTTCATCTTCCAATTGATCATTTTCATCGGTGTAGAGGCCACCAAACGTGGGAAAAAACCCATCTTCTTCGTACTCTTCCTCTAGGTCGGATGCCAAAGGTTCTTCAATTAGATTTTCCTCATTGACATCATCATCGTAGGTTGGTGGAGAATCCCAATCTACAAATCCTTGTGAAGGATCTTCATCTTCAATACCTTCATGCTTGAATTCTTCATCAATGAATTCTGATTCTTGAAAATCTCCATCCACAGATTCTTTTTCCTCCTCCACAGAATATGGATTTGTTGTTGGCAAGTAGGAGTCCAATTGGCCTGTCGTGGACTCTTCGCTTCACTCCATGTTTCCCTAAATACCTTTTTTTTTTTGTCGGAATTTTCTATTTTCTTTATCAGACCCTTGTCTCCAATTTTGTGACTGTCGGCCCATGGTATACTTATGGGGCAAGAAAGCGACTCGCATATTTTTCAATAGTTTCTCCCAACTATTGATCTTCAATTTGCCTTGCCGCACCCGATTTTGCTTCAGTTGTTGCCACCACGCAACAACTCTTCCCTGGAATGTGCGTACCACCAAAGAGACTCGTTGTTCATCGAGCACCTCGTTGAATTCAAAAAGCTCTTCAACAGCCAACATCCAATCCAGAAATTTTTCGGGTTGTAGATCCCCTTGGAATTTCGGAATATTGAGTTTGAATCTGTTTCCACATTGATTGGCATGAGCTTGCGTATGATACTAACGTCCATGCGTTTTGAGCTTCGCAAAAAGGTCTCCAGATCCATCTCCATTGTGACCACCCATGTTGGAAAATTGGGTAGTGAACGCTTTGATTTGATCCCCCAAAACTGCGAATTGCTCCTCCATGTGTCGTCGAGTTTTAGCGATAAATTTGTCTTCCACCTCCTCGTAACGTGGTCTTGGTTGATGATGACAAACGTTTAGACCATCCATGTCGGTTAATTGATCGGTAGGGGCCCTGTGTTGGGTGCACACACGCCCCTTCTTAGGCACGGTTAGACCACCAAACTTCTCCTCCATGTGCCACAACCGAATCGCCGGTTACTCCTTACGTGCTGTCTTCGTATGCACGTACACTTTGTTCATGTCTACCAGATAGTCACTCCTCCCCATTCATGGAAAGTAACCTGAGCTTTGATACCAAATGATGCAGCATGACTTAGTGGGCTGTAGGGAAGAACAACAAATACGCAGCGGATAGATAATTCTAGATTTTGATTTTATCAAAGATCTTAGAACTCTTCTTGAAAATCTAGATACTCTCTAGCATTTTGAATGGAAAAGAGGAATAAACTCAACTCTGAGTATTCTCATTAATCAATATCAATAAATAAACAATAATTGCATTCTTAGAGCTCTAAGCATTTATTTATAACCCCAAGACTTCTAGTCCTAAGATAATAGTGACATAAAGTCAATTTAGAAGTCTACGAAAGAAAACTAAACTAAATAAAAGACTAACAAAGAAATTTAATTCAAATAAAAGACTTAAAGATAAGATAGAATAAAAGACTAACAAATAAACCTAATTCAAATAAAATACTAAAAGATAAGATATGCTGTCTTGATTTACATCACTTAGCTAGCCACAAGGAAACTTGTATGCTTCCCTAGTTGCAAGCTGATTACCCCATGAATTTATATATATATATACACAAATTTCTTTCAAATATACCTTCTTTTGCCAGTGTGCCTTTTCTTTGTGAAAGAGGTCTACTTTCTTATTCAGTTCAAGATTTTCTTGATGGACAAGGTTTCCTGGCAATGAAATACATTAAAGTCAAGTTATAAACATGTCGAATTAACCCAAATGAAAATCTGGAGAAATAGAGCCAACCCTCTAATTAGACCTTTCGGTTTAATTATTTTATTTCTTCAGTGAAAATTTGTTCCTGCAAGAGAAAAATAAAATAAAATAAAATAAAATAAAAAATAAAAAAATGTAAGGGTTCGTGCATGCATGTGCTGCAAATACGTGGGATCTCAAATATAATTGGATGGAATTTTGACTAGGTATATGGAGTGCAGACCTTTCTCATACGGATAGCTGGCCTTCAAACTCATTTCTAGTGTGTTTTCCAAATTTTGTAGATCTTTGACACTCAAACCAAAAAGTTCTCTGCCCATTAGTTGTCTGCATATCTCACACCAGATTTGTGGTAAGTTTGAAGGTTTGATATATTTCCTTGAAATTATATTGGATAGATAACATTGGAATACTATATTTTGCATCATTATGCATCCTCCATCATGCACTACATTAAATATACCTTATAGTGTAACAATAATTATTTTGCCAGGAATATGGAACTAACAATGCTGGAGAATGAACATGATAGTTACATTCATTGAACACATCTTTCTAGAAATGCATTTGGTATGATTCATATATGTAATTAATGAAGTTTATGTATGAGTTGATCGAATGTTAAGGAGAAATGCATGTACCAATTAATTGTGTAAATCCTACATGTATCTACTTTCTTTCTTTCTTTTTTTTAATTATTACTTTTTTAAATGTGTGTTTTGATAATTTTAGGGTAAAAAAGTTAAAGAAATATTTTGGAAGTTTTTTACTAAACATATCAACTTTTTATTTATCAAAACTTTTTAAGTATTACAATTACTTTTTAGACTTTGTAACTCAGCCCTAAATAGGCTCAAAGAGAATCGTTGGAATTGGGTTGAAAAATAGATCTTTTAATGTCAAAATAGCTTCTTCTTTTTTTCTTTTTTCTTTTTTCTTTTTTCTTTTTTCTTTTTTCTTTTTTCTTTTTTCTTTTTTCTTTTTTCTTTTAAAAAAAAAACTTAATTTTTAAACTTTTTGCAAAAGTGCATTTTGACAACTCAAATAAGTATTTTTGAAGTGTTTTTACCAATCAGATCATCTTTTTATTTAACACATCTTTTTAAGTATTAAAAAAAAATTAAAACTCTCTAATGCAATTCTAAATGGGTCCTAAGAGTATTTTTGAAATTGCGTTGAAAAATAAAGCTTTTAAAATAAAAAAGAGCTTCTTCTTTTTTGACATATCCGCATAAAGGGAGAAAAAGAAGAGTAGAGAGATAAACTATTGATCTCCGTTTTATGAGACATGGTCTCCAGCCATTTGAGCTACCATTTGGGGACTTTATTTTTATTTTTTTTGTAACAAGACATATATTAACCAACAAGAGAGCCAAAGGCCTTACAACAGATCAAAGAGAGAGAGGAGGGTGGATCTTTGCCACTACATATGGGAGTGGAGGGAGTGGGGGGGGAAAGTAGGTAGGAATGCAACCCGAGAAAACTCGTGCCGCGGCCCAATACGCCACATGGTGGGCGCAGAAGTTTGCACTTCTGTGTATTTTTTTTGCTTCCCAAAGAGAAGCTGTGGGTAACAAAGCTAAAGTGTTGGCAATAAGAGAGTCAATATGCCAATCAATGGAGATGGTAGGAGAGTTCAGTGCAGCAATAACAATAATGGAGTCTCCTTCAAGAGTGAAAGACTTCAGCTGTAGAGAGGCAACCAGAGAGGCTGCAAGCTGAGCAGCTAATGCTTCTCCATAAGTCGGATCACAAGGGGGATTAGTTTGAGAAATGGCCTTTACAATCTTCCCAGATGAGTCTCTGCATACAGCAGCCTGCACAGAAAAGGTTTCTCGGATTGCAGTGTCAAAGTTTACTTTGAAAGTCCCTGCTGGAGGAGGGGACCAGAATTCGTTGACAAGAGGTGAGGGAGAGTTCCAAGCTGCTGCATGATTGAGAGATGTATTCCTGATGGAGCTTGCAAGAGATGAGATGTCAGGAATGGTGCCTTCATGAGCAGCTTTGTTCCTGGCAAACCACAAAAGATCACACAACACAGCTGCAAAAATTTGGAACAAATGACTGTCTGCTAAGGGAATGCCAAAAGAGGAATGGGGGGTTAAGATGCCTTTGATCCAGAAAGATAAAGAGAGAGAAGACCAAGCTAAGGAATCAAGAGGCCAAAAGGAGGATCTCCAGGCCACTCTAGCAAAAATGCAACTAAAAAACAGGTGAGAAAGAGAGTCTTCCTCAGTGTTGCATAGAGGGCATAGGGACTCAGGGAGGGGAATATGGAATAAGGTTTTCAATCTGGTTTTGGTTGGAAGGATATTCCAGGCTATTTTCCAAAGAAACAAGAGAAGCCTTGCATTAAGATTCAG
Organism: Carpinus fangiana; assembly: GCA_006937295.1. Classification (NCBI taxonomy): domain Eukaryota; kingdom Viridiplantae; phylum Streptophyta; class Magnoliopsida; order Fagales; family Betulaceae; genus Carpinus; species Carpinus fangiana. Next base: position 30,229,554 of record CM017325.1, read on the forward strand.
CTTCCAAAGGGATTTCCAGTTGCTAGACTCCATAGGGGAAGAGATGGAGGAGAATCTGGGGTTACTAATTAATCTGTAAGCAGAGCTGGCAGAAAACAGGCCATTTGTAGTTGGGGTCCAAAGGAAAGGAGAAGATAGATTGTGACATATAGGGATCTTGAGAATTTCTTTGATACATGAAGGAGAGAACAGAGAGATCAAGAAAGGAAGATTCCAAGATCCACTAGAGTTCAATAAATCAGACACAATCAAATCAGGGAAAGAGGATCTACTCAAGGGGAGGGGCTCAGGAGAGAAAAAAGGCATTGATGGGATCCATGAGGAGTTCCAGACAGAAAGAGAGGAAAACCTATGGATTCTATGACAAGCTCCTAAAGAAAGAATTGGTTTAGATTTCTGAATTCCTTTCCAAAGCCAAGAAGTGGCAGAATGGGGAGAGGGGGAAAGAAAAGATCTAGTTTGGAGATACTTACCTGTGAGCTGGGATGCCCAAAGAGATTCTGAACCCGAGAGCAGCTTCCAACCAAGCTTAGAAATAAGAGCCAGGTTGACATCTTTCATCTTTCTGATGCCTAAGCCACCAAGAGCTTTGGGAGAGCAGATAGAATTCCAGGACAAAAGAGAGAGGTTTCTATTTTTTGAAGCAGGAAACCCCCACCAAAAATTCTTAAACACCCTGTCAAGCTGGCTGCAAATGCTTTTGGGAAGGAGGAATGTGCTCATAGCATATGAGGGAATAGCTGCAGCCACTGATTTGATGAGAGTTAGCCTGCCTGCTTGAGAAAGGGACTTGGCACGCCAACCCTCCACCTTTGACTGCACTTTTTCAATAATATTCTGGAAAGCAGCTGACTTAGCATTACCAAACAGAATAGGTAAACCTAAGTAGATAGATTTTGTATGGTTAGGGGAAAAAGGTAAGATGTCCAGGATAAGAGCTACTGTGGGAGGTTTTGTGTTACTAGAGAACCTGATGGAAGATTTTCCATTGTTAATGGATTGACCAGACCAGAGACAGTATTTGGTGAGACAGGTTTGGATAGAGGTGGCTTCTTTATGAGATGCTTTGCCAAAGATCAGAAGATCATCAGCAAAGAGGAGATGATGGATGGGAGGGGTATTTCTAGCAATAGACAGGCCTTTGAGGTTTCCTAATGCTTCTTCTCTAAACAGCAATCTCGAGAGAACTTCTGATCCAATGATGAACAGAAAAGGTGAAAGAGGATCACCTTGTCTTAGGCCCCTTTTTGGAGAAAACAAGCCAAAGGGGCTGCCATTAATGAGAATGAAAAGGAGGAGGAGGAAATGCATAATCTGATCCAGCTTATCCATGAGGAGTGAAAACCTAATCTCTGCATTATTGATAAAATGAATTCCCATTCCATTTTGTCAAAAGCTTTTTCCATGTCTAGATTAAGAAACATGAACCCACCTTTACCTCTTTTGTTTTTGAATGAGTGCAGAAGCTCATGGGCCAATATGGTGTTATCCTGAATGTTTCTGGAAGGGACAAATGCAGATTGCATAGGAGAGATGATTTTGTGAAGCAAGGACTTCAATCTGTTGGCCAAAATTTTTGTGATAAGTTTGTAGATAGTGTTGCACAAACTGATAGGTCTAAAATGATGGACAGTATGGGAACCAGATTGTTTAGGGATCAAGGCAATGTGAGTGTGATTCTGTTCTTCCAACAAAATATTATTCAAAAAGAAGTTTCTGATGCAACCAAGGACTTCACTTTTAACCACAGGCCAGTATTTCTTAAAGAAGAGGGCAGTGAACCCATCAGGGCCGGGGGCCTTTGTTGAGCCTAGACTGGAGAGGGCTTGAACCACCTCTTCATCAGTAGGAGTAGCACAAAGGAAGATGTTATCTTCAGCAAAGATCACAGGGTCAAAAAGGTTAAGCATGGCTTCATCTATAGGAGAAGCAGAAGAGGAGAACAGGGAGGAGAAGTGCTGAACAAAAGTTTCTCCAATTTCTGCTCTATCAGAGACCCAAGCTCCATTAGAAGTTTTAAGGAAGTTCACTGCATTAGACCTCCTTCTAATCAGAGTGGAGGAGTGGAAATACTTGGTGTTGAGGTCCCTGCACTGCAGCCAAGTTTCTCTGGATTTGGATCTCCACAAAGATTCCTCTTTCAGCAAGAGGTCATTCAGATTTTTCTTCAACAAGGATTCTTGCAAGGTAGCTTGAGGGCAAGGAGGAGCTTGCTGAACCTGATCAATCTTAAACAGAGTTGACTTGATCTTAGTCTGGATTTTGCCAAAGTGCTGAGTGTTCCATCTCTTAAGAGCAGCTTTGGTTTGAGCCAATTTCTTCACCAAACAAACAGCTGGGGAACCAGACACAAAATGGTTCCAAGCAGCCTTAATAACCAAACCACAAGTAGGGTCAAAAGTCCAGAATTCTTCAAACTTAAAAGGCCTAGGTAGGTAGAGAGATGAGGTGTTGGTGTTAAGGGAAATTGGATTGTGGTCAGAGATGGAGGCAGGGAGGTGTATAAGAGAGAATTCTGGATGGAGGTGGATCCAATCAAGAGTAGCTAAGCTTCTGTCAAGTCTTTCTTTGATAGTTTCAAAACCTTGCCTGTTGTTGCTCCAGGTGAAAGGATTACCAACAAAACCAAGGTCAACCAGACCTAAATGATCTATGAAGTGTTTAAAGGGACAGTGAGAGGAGCTAGCAACAGGCCTGCCTCCCAATTTTTTAGATTGATCAATCACGAAGTTGAAATCACCAATGCACAACCAAGGGCTTACAAAATTCTCACCAACAGCAGTGAGGGAATCCCAAAAGGCTGGCTTGTTGACAGTTTCAGGGGGACCATATATACAAGACAAAATCCAAGGGCTGTTGGGGGGGTCAGAGAAGCACCAGGCAGAAATGTTATTTCTGTTTGTGAGGAAACACTCCAGTTCCACACCTAATCTCCAAGTGAGCACAAGACCACCACAAGAGCCAATGGGAGCAACATGAGACATTGAGTAGTAACCAAGCTGGTTTAGGATAGAAGAGACAAGAGAGGGGGGAGATTTAGTTTCAGAGAGGAAGAGAATATCAGGGTTGTTTGCTCTGATCAAAGCCCTGAGTCCACGAACTGCAGCAGGGCGAGAAATCCCTCTGCAGTTCCAAGAGAGTATCTTCATATGCAGCTAGGGGACTCCTCAAGGTCCCCTTAATTTTCAATGTTAACAGACAAAACATTATCAGACTTTGAAACAGAAGAGAGAACCTGTTTCTTCTTTCTGGAGGCTGTGAAGAAAGATCTAGCTGATAGCTGCAGATTAAGCTGAGGATTTGCATCCATTGGAATAGGAGATTCCAGTTCTGCAGGGTTATGAGCAATCAACAAAGTGCTGGCTGAGATCTTTTTAAAAGGGAGGAGATCACCTGATAATCTGGCTCTTTTCTTCTTAGAACAAGAGGGTTCATTGCTAGGAGGGGTAGGCAGAACTGCCCTGTGAAGTCTAGGTGGGAAGAGAGTGTTTCTGGTGGAGTTGACTTTTTTGGAATTGGTTGACTATTTTTTGGCGGGGGATTTAGTGGGGTTAGTTATGGCAGTTTGAGTGAAGATGCATGCTGAGGTGGCAGGATGAGAGAGATGAGGGGGGTTTTCAATAGATAGGTCTATGGATAGTGAGGGATAATTTTGAGTGGGAGGGTCAGAGAGATTCTGGTTTGATGCCAAAGAGGTGCTTGGTTGAGGAGTAACTAGCAGTTGAGGTTGGGAACAGGGAAGCAGAGGGGGTTGAGGTGGAGCTGATATAGTGGTTGGTGAGCATAGCTTGGCGGTGGAGGAGATAAGGCTAAAATCTGAGATAGTGGGTGAAGTGTGAAGTGATTTGACCAGAGGCTTTGATATTTTCTGCAGAATTGGAGTAACAGGTGCAGGTGATGATGAAACATTGGGAACAGGAATGAGACTAGTTTCATACGGTTGGGAAGATTCAAAGGACCTAATCTGAGATGAAGAAGGTTGTGTTTGAGGGAAGTTGATATAGGACCTATTTCTGGCTGAAGAAGGAGAAGGGAGTAAGTTAGAGAAGATGTTGACTAGGAGGGACTCAGAGTACTGCCCAGGGACCTTTTCTACTGGAGAAGCCATGCAGTGCATTTTTTTATGGCCAATCCTGCCACAATCAGAGCAATAAATGTCCAGTCTTTCATATTTCAGAAAGACCCAAAGAGGCTCACCTCCTTCTCTTCGGAAAGAGAAGCCTGGCTTCAAAGGATTGAGGACTTCAATTTCAACCAAAATCCTTAGATAGCTTCTGAAAGTCTGGTTTTCACCACTGAAGTTGTCAACCTTAACAAGCTGACCAAGACCTTTACCAATAGAGATGGCTGTGTGAGAAGTCATGTAGATCAGGGGCAATCCATGAACTTGAATCCAGAATGGAGCAGTGAGGAAAGTGAGTTCATTTAGAGTTGCCTGAGGCTGCCATTGCTGGAGAATGATTAAGAAACCATTGACATTCCAAGTAACTTGTTTGGTGATTCTGGTTTGGTGTTCAGGTTTGGAAAGTTTAAAAAGAAACTTGTTTGGTCCCAGAACAGCAAAGGAGAAGGGGACAGCAAAACCCCAGGCTTTTGAGAGAGCTGCATACACAGATTGGTTATTTTGAATCTTGAGAGAGATGACATGTCCTACCAAGGGAAGGCATGCATCAGGTTCTATTTTGGATGAGGGGGAGGTTATCTGTGAGGTGGGATCGTCCCATGAAAGAGCCTTGGTACCAGCAATGAGGCTTTCCATATCCATGAGAAAAACAAAAACAGATAGAAAAAACAAAGGAAGAAAAGACAGAAAAGATCCAGAAAGGGAAAGATAATGAGGCCAAAGAAGCCAAAAGCAAGGAGGAAAAAGGACAAATAGGAGAAGGAGTTGTCTAGAATCGAAGCAGGTAACAGAAGAAAACAAGAGGGAAGCTGACAAGAAGGAAGCAGGCAGGTGAACAGTAGCAGGCAAGGAAGGTTCAAAAGAGAAACTTTCTTAGGAGAGCTCTAACAGAGAGAGCGAGTTGTAATTGTGCCCCCTTTGGGGACTTTAAACTTCACCTTTAAGCGCGCTTTTTTCCAAAGTGCATTTTTACCAGTCAAAGAATTATTTTTGAAGTTTTTTTAACAAATAAACCAGCTTCTCTTTTGGCACAGCTTTTCAAATATTAAAACTACATTTTAAGCTACGTAACACAATCTAAAATAAGCTCTAAATTACTATTATAGATATAAAACTTGTGAGACTGAGATGGAATTTTGTTTCAGCTTCCTTGGTTTCAAATGTTTCCTGTTGTGAAGCGTTGAGCACTACTGGGTTATGTGTGCCATTCGGACGTACGTGCAGTAACCGGAGCGAATATGCATTTTATGATTCAATCCAACCCACTGAAATTGTTGTTTCCGTGTTCGCGGGAAGAGCATACAAAGCCCAGTCTCCAAGTGATGCTTATCCATTTGATATCAGCCACCTCGCACAGCACTGATATGGGAACAAGATTCTTCTTTTCTAATAAAGGTGATGGTTCTTTTGAGATGCAATGACTCTTTTGCTCTTAAAGAAATAGCTCACCGGTGCTCTCTCATTGCGGAATAATGTGAAGTTCCTATGGAACTTAAGTTGTTTAATAAGTCAAAATGCTTGAATTGTTTAGGAATGGGTGTGTAAGTGTTTTCTGGCTTGGTAGCAATAAGGTTTGACTTTTGAAACTCGTGAACTATTTGTACTTCATAAAAGTATCTCATTCCATATGATCACGTGTTGCAAGTCGTATTGTTGAGATGGTCACACACTTCATCACACTACAAAAAAAAAAGATTTAATGACTTGTCTACGGTGTAGAGTTTTTTCAAACGTCACCAATAGGTGACGTGTTTATTCCTAACATGTCACCAAATTTTTTTTATGACATGTCAAATTTACACGTCACCAATTGGTGACATGTCACCTTTGACACGTCACTAATTGGTGACCTGTAAATTTGACATGTCACGAAAAAAAAAATTGGTGACGTGTTAGGAATAAACACGTCACCTATTGGTGACGTTTGAAAAAACTCTACACAGTCAGATATTAACACGTCACCATGATTAAAAACCCATTAAAAATTATTTTGGAAAATGAAAAAAAAAAACAAAAAAAATTGAAATAAAATTAAATTATAGCGTGTTATGTCTTACACGTCACCCATTAGTGATGTGTGAACAATAACACATCAGCAATTGGTGATGTAGCACAATGGTGCCACACCCTATTGGTGATGAGCCACTATGGCACATCACCCATATGTGATGTGTCACTATGACACGTCATCGATAGGGTGATGTGCCATAGTGACACGTCACCAAGAGGGTGACGTGTTACTATGACACATCACTATAGGCAATTAATTGATGAAAAATGTTAGGTGTTCCTCTAGTGTTTTTCTGGTATTCTCCCAACTGTGATATGATTTTTAAAATCACCAATAGGGTGGACCGCGTGGGCTAGACTGCTAACGTGTGGACCAGGTGGAACAAACAGTGTGTAGAGAGAGTGGGGCGCATGGAAGATCCAACACAACAATCTGGAAGGGCGTGGAGGCTCGTGATAACTCTAATGGTGGAGTTCTCGATGTATCTGGAACGGTCGACGGTGGATCTATGGAGTTGTATGGCAATCAATCTAACCAGACGTCGGTAGCAGTGCATGGTTGAACATCCAAAACTTGAGCCAATGTGTGAAGCTTTTTTATGGTGGCAATTTTGGGCAGTTCTGAAGTAATTGGCGGCTAATCTCTCCAATGGCGTGATTCTCGATCCAATTGTAACATGAGGACACGTTACTAGTCGTTTTAATTTGAGTTGATCTCAATGGATATGGAACGAGCGGGGAAATTTATGGTCAATGGCGTGATAACTAGAGTGATTGGTAGAATGTGGTGGCTTATGGCAGAAGCTTTGAGAGGAGCATGGCAGTGGACTTGAGCAATGAGATTGTTGAAATAAATGCCAAGAAACGTTACGGACGTTGAAGGTCATAAGAACATGGCTCTAATACCATGTTAAGATAATAAAAATGCGGAAATAAAAGTATAAGCAATTTAGAAAATGAACGCAAAGAATTTACTGGTGGTTCAATATTAAACTTAACACATACATCCACCACTCAGAATAGCCCTTAAGGATTATATTGTGCTTATTAACTTGATTTGTCTATAATACAAAAGTCCCTATTTGTAGGCTACTGTGTAAATACAAGTATAGTAATCAAATCCCCATGATTTAATTATAATCCCTATATTTGATTACAATCAACTCATAAATAGAGAGTATTTCAATATCAACCTAATTATGAAATATACGGAAAATATTATCCGTATATTATATATGTATATTCTAACTACTCTAATATTTTCATAATTCTTTTGGAATTTTTTCTTTTTCCTTTAATTTTCTTTTTTCTATTCAAAAACTTGATTCACAGTCTATTCTTGTTTTATCATCTTCTATTATTTTTTGCTGTACTTGTTCGACGTTAACGCAACACACATAATGCATTCTATATGACAATCTTTGCAAAGTTGGATGACAAAGTGTAATGTTCTGATACCAAGTTATCAAATAAACTTGAGAAACTTATTTTAATACATGTTTTTTTAAGGGAAAAGTATTAAAAAGTTATGTGGTTACAAAATCATAGATCTATCGAAAAATCTAACAATCAAATCGTATTCATAGCCTCCGATCTCACTCATGTACAAATTTCATTGATTCAATGGCTATTAAACCATGTCACATCAGCATAATAAGATATTATATATATATATATATATATATATATAAAAGCAAGAGGGGGTAACCACCTAGAATTGCTCAAGAGGGGCTTAAACAGTGAGAACCGCATGTGCTCCTTCAAAACTAATTAAACGAATCACATAAACAAGAAAAATGCTAGAAGTCTCTCTTGTGTCCCTTCAAGAATAATATAACTTTTAAAAATACCATTATGTTTGTGATTAATTACTATTGAATTTGGATCATTTTTCGCCTATTTTGCATCCATGGCCCCTTGCCCTTCAAAGCATTTCAGTAACAAATGAGTTAACAAGTGAGGTTATATATATATAACTGTATTTTACTATCAATTAAAAAATTGTATCTCTCGTAGGTGTGCCCTTGGACTATACAAAAATTCTGACTTGTTAAAGCAACTACCACGCTCATGTAAAAGTCATTTCAGCAAACTCGGTAACAATATTAATAACAAATGAGTCTAACCTTTTAAACGAACTACCGCACTCATGTAAATGTCATTTCAGCAAATTCAGCAACAATAACAAATGAGTCGATCAACAAGTCAAGTAACATGTATATATACATATATTAAATTATATTTTTACTATCACTAAATAAAATTGTATCATCGTATCCTCGTAGGTGTGCCCTTGCACTATACGAAAATTCTGACTTCTTAAAGGAACTACCTTACGGTCCGCACTCATGTAAAAGTCATTTCAACAAACTGCATCCACGATTTGCGACAACCGAATGAAACGTCTTTCTCATTTGACTAAGACTAATGGTAGTCTTTATGTGTATTTATCATACATATTTTATATTACCTATTGTAAAGTGTTTTAAGTGGTTTCTTATATCATTGACTTAAAAAAAAAAAAAAAAAAAAAAAAATTTAAAAATGCTACTTAAAACATGTTATATTAACTGATGTGTGAAATGATTTATAAATGAAGGAAGGTGAAAGTAGCGTACGTTACTCTTATTATTTTTAGATGAGTAATTGAGTAATACTACTTTTTACTCATATTTATTACACTTATTTCACACCAACTTTAGTGACGCGTTTTAATGACTTCACATGTCAGCCACTTAATAAAAATGAAAGCAAAGCCACTTAAAACATGCCACATAAGCTGGTGTAATAAATTGGAGTGAAGAATAACACTACTTGTGTAATGCCATACACCACACCAATATCCAACTTTAATCCCATTATGCTGAAGTTGCAGGACTTTAATCCCATTAGTAGTTCGATCAGGACATTAGTGGATTCCATGGGCGGCTAAAACTAATCACACTTGTGTGAGTGATTCTCCATTACAAAGAGTCAAACTCACGCCTTAGTACGTGTCTTAACCTTATAAGAATTTTCTTTAGATTACTGAACCAATGCCACTAGTGGTAGCATACATAGTGGATATTTGTGTGGTATATAACATTACTCTTTTTAGTTCTCTAGGAAGGCTCCACATCACATCTATTTATCACTCATATCACATGTGACGTTTTTTAAATGACTTATCACGTTAGCCATTTAAGGAAAACAAAAGCTTAGCCACTTAAAATGCACAAATTCAACCGTGTGACATGGGTGTGAGTAGCATTTTTCTTCTTATTTTAGTTCTCAAGTAATGTTATTGTTTACAATCATTTTATACAAGATGACATGGAATGGATGTGATATATAAATGTGAAGAATAATATTATTCTTAGTTGTCAAGGTTTTATTGCAATTTAGCCTTTAAAAACCAACAAGAATATTACCATCATCACATAAACAACATTCCCTACGTTTTCTCATCTACAAGGAAATAATGGTGGTAAGTTTCAAGGGTTGCTACACAGTGAAGCCAGCAGAGGCAACATGGAATGGCCCCCTACACTTATCAGAATTGGATCAAATTGGCACCATAATTCATGTTCCCACAATCTATTTCTACCGCTCGACGCTAAACTGGCTTTCACCACCTGATACCATAACCAACACCCTTAGGGACTCATTGAGTCGAGCATTGGTGCCTTTCTATCCTCTAGCAGGCCGCCTGCGGTCAATTGGTGGCGGCCGTCTCGAGCTTGACTGCAATGCCGAGGGGGTTCTGTTCTTTGAAGCCGAATATGAGGCAAAACTAGACACCATCTTTGAAGCCGAACACTTCACTCAATCTCCAGAGTATCATTGCCTTTTCCCAAGTGTAGACTACACCGTCCCAATTCATGAATTGCCACTAATGTTGGTTCAACTCACCAGGTTCAAGTGTGGGGGAATTAGCCTCAGCCTAACGATATCACATGTTGTTGTTGACGGACCAAGTGCCTTGTACTTCACTTCTGAATGGGCTAGGCTTGCTCGAGGTGAGCCATTAGGGACAGAGCCATTCCTTGACCGTAAAGTGCTGCGAGCTGGGGAACCTCGGCCACAGACTTCTCCTAGCCTCGACAACTCAGTGTACAACCCTTTACCGGTGATGCCTGGGCAATCAAATAGTGCAGAGGAGGGAAAGAACGAGAATATGGTGGTCATGCTAAATCTTTCCAAAACCCAGGTTGAAAAGCTTAAGAACATGGCAAATGATGGTAATGTTAAATCACCACTTTTCTCAAACTCTTAAACTTAAAGAAAATGATCAATTTAATCGGTATTTTAGCATTATCTCTCATGTGTTGGCTCAAAATTCTAACTTAATAAATAAGGCCCAACATGTGGAGACTCAAGATTTGAACTTAGGATTTTGGGGTCTGATACCAAATTAAATTGTCACTTGTAAAAAACTTAAGTTGATAGTAAATAATAAATTTAATCATTTAATCAATATTGTAACAGGTAAAATTTGTGATAGTGGCCGTGCTTACACTCGGTATGAGACTCTGGCAGGACACATATGGAGATGTGCATGCAAGGCACGTGAACTCAAAGATGAACAGCCTACAGCGATAGCTGTTTGGGTTGACTCAAGGAACCGCGTGAATCCGCCGCTACCACGAGGGTATCTCGGTAACGCAATTGTTGATGTTATTGCAACGAGCCATGCAGGTGAGTTGATGAGAAAACCATTAGGCTATGCTTCGAGAAGGATAAGACAAGCTATCGACAAAGTGACAGATACGTATGTGAAGTCAATTATTGAATTTTTGAGAAATCAGCATGACTTGACGCGCTTTCAAGCAATCAAAGGGCCTTTATTTGGAAACCCAAACGTCGAGGTAGTGAGCTGGTTGACGCTGCCAATCTACGGCATTGATTTTGGATGGGGGAAGGAGATTTACATGGGGTCGGGAGCGCATGATTGTGATGGAGACTCAATAGTCCTTCAGAATCCTAATGGAGATGGATCTTTGATGGTGTTGCTGTGTCTGCAAGTGGGTCATATGGACGCGTTTAAGAGGCACTTCTATGAAGATATCATATAATTTGTAGGGGAAAGAAAGAAAAGGAAAGAATTCATTATAATATATAATATTGCATGCTTCTGAAATTGACAAACTAGGTAGAAAAAGAAGATATCATTATTAAGTAAATAAGCCTATATGCATGATTTCAAGTAAGAAATTTCTTGGATAAATAAATATACTACAACACGATTGAAAAATGTAGCGATTTGGAAAAATTCCATGTTCGGAATCAATCCTTGTCATTTTCCTACCTTCAAAGTTGGTTAGGTTGGGATTATTAATATGATTTTATTTGCAATAAAGTTTCTTCAAATGTAATACTCTGGTTGTTAATGTTAGGTTTATTAACTAATGCCTCATAACCGCAAGGTCAACAAGAAAATTGTCAAGGTCAATAATTTCTTTTTTTTTTTTTTTTTTTTTGACATGTCTACATAAGGTGAAGGAAATGAAGAATGAGAATTCGATTTAGTGATCTATGTTTTATGAGGCATGGTTTTTAACCGATTGAGCTACACTTTGAGGACTAAAGGTCAATGCAAATTAAAACCACTTAATGTCATAAAGGTCATCATAGTGCCCTAAGGCACAATACCTAATTAAGTAAGTTTACTTTATAGCACGTATTTCTCTTCTATAATTAGGCTAGTTTTCAATGTAAAACTAGCTCAATTGAATTATTATCAAGTTAGAGAATTTCTCTCAAATACACTACGGAGTTTTATTTTTCTTTTAGTCTACGACCTTGTTTTATTATTTTAATCAGAAGACACATACACTTCTAATTATTGTTACTGAGTCTTATGCTACGCCAGGCCAGTTGATATCAGAGTAGGCTTTATTCTGATCATGGGCAACGAATGCAACGGTGATAATCCCCTTAAAGACGTAGACAGGGAGGCTCTTTCGAGAGCCAAATTTCACAAGTTCCAGCAAATGACCCAAGAGTTTCGGCAGACGACATAGCAGGCATTATGCCAATTGCGAGAAATGATGAAATGCATGCAGATGTGTCCTATTCATAGCCACACGAACAATCCTACCCATGATGAGGATGGGATCCAAGTGAGGCATATTCATCACCAATGACCTGGACCATAAACCAACAACCAGCCTATGACAATCTTAGTGATGATTAAGACTTGCTAAAGGAGTGTTCGAATAAGATGTTGGGGTAGATCGAAGGGGTGGATTACATAGAGGTGCTGGTCATGGAGGCACAAGCTTTAGAGGCTATGAGTGCAGTGGCACTGGCCATATAGGGAATGTCTATGAAGGCTCGCAACTGGGGTTCTTATGGAGAGCGACCCAGGTGTCAGGGTTACAATAGGGAGAAATCCCGCGAATACTAGATGAAGATTGATCTCCCATCATTATACAGACATCTTCACATCAGAGATTTCTTAGATTAGGTGATGGAGGTAGAGATGTTCTTTGATTAAAAGAGTATTCCTAAGAAAAACAAGGTGAAGTTGGTAGCGTACAAGTTCAAGGGACAAGCTTCTACTTGGTGGGAATAGTTACAAGTTTCCCGAGCCCAACAAAGGAAGAGACCTGTGAAGTCATGGTTGTAGATGAAGCGGCTACTCAAGGCACAGTTTTTACCACCGGACTTTAAATATAATAAATTTTTATGGGAAAAATAAATTTTTCTGCAGCAAGTTACCCATTTTGAAGTAAGAAATAATTTTAAAATGGAGGGGCAAATGATTTTAAAATGCAGGGACAAGGACTTTTTTTTTTCAACAAAGCAGGGGCAATGACATAGCCAAGCTACAATTTGACATAAAAATATATAATTTTTTTTTTTAAAAAAAAAAAAAAGTAAGCAGGGGCGCCAGCCCCTGCATGCCATAGAATAGATCCGCCCCTGGTTCTCAATGACCAATTATCTCAGTAATTAACGGTAGCGCATTTTCACATATTTACAAACAATTACTCATTTTTTGCACATTTACAAACAACTTTTCATTTTTTTACTCATAGAAAATTCAAAACTCATTTTACTCACATCAACCGACCTTTACTTTCTTCTCCTTTCTATTCGACTCCTATTTGCTCATGATAGCGGACACTAGTAGGGACTACAAAACTTTTATACAATTAGAGCTTTTAGGTTTGAACGTGTAAGGACCAAAAGATTTATTGGCTAGGGATTACAAGTTTTTTATACAATTAGAGCTTTGGATTTGAATGGGCATGGGCCAAAAGATTTATTGAGTGGGATGAAAGAAATAGCAAATATAGCCAAAGAATTTATTTGGCAGGGCAAAAAAAATTTGTTGATAACGGTCAATAGGCTGAAATAAAAATTTTACCATATAATTTTTTATTTTTTTATTTTTACCTTGTCATAAGGTTGAAGTATATTTTCCAAAAATAAAAAATAAAAAATTTATTCAAGGTGCTATAGTAATGTGAAAGTTTACTATCACAATTTTTTTGAAACTTTTCATTTTGAAATACTTGTTGGAGAGATAAAGTGATTATAAGAACTACATATAACTATTATAAATGATACGATTATATGAACATCTGCAAGAGATGCTCTTACACCATCAAAAAGTCCTATTGGGTTAAACAATCTTAGAAGATGACCTTTTATAATAAAGAAGTGTAGAGTAATGCTACAAGTGCTAACTTCTTGTGTTATTTTTGTGTTTCTCAAATGATGATATGGTTCTTAAAATCACAATTGGCCTTGTGATTGTTCACTATTTGATTTTGATCAAATTATAAATTTAAAAACTAGCTCATTTTTTGAATGAAACAATAAAAACTTTTAGAATTACTAAGAAGTGTAACATGGTGATAGAGAAAAACTGATGAGGCAATATTTGAATGTGTTGATTATTCTAGAGTTTGTACAAGTATGGGGCAAGAAAATTTGGGAGTATTACAATCATACTGAGCTCATGTGGAAGTGGAACAAATGGCTCTATGTGTGTGGACAACATCAACAATGTCGTCGAACTTTTCAATGTTGGGCTTAAATCACACACACGTGGCTACTCTCAATTACAATCTAATATGTGGTTCTTTTATCTTCATAAACTCAACTGGAATCGAGTCGAGTAGTCCGCTTCTAGGTATATTTCCTTTATTAACTCTTCAAATTACGTTGTAGAGCTTAAAAAGTAATTTTAATATTTAAAAAATTGTATCAAATAAAAGTTGACCTATTTGGTAAAAAAAATTACTTAAAAGCTATATTTTTTATATTTTTTAAACACAATCTCATACATGCTCTTAATATATTCAAAATTGCGTTAAAAGATAAAGTCATTTAGATAATAATAATAATAATAAATTTCATTTTTAAATATTTATTTTTGTCTTTTTAAAGTAAAACAATTATATAAGTATTTTTGAAGTTTTTTTACCAAACCCATCCGCTTTTTATTTGGCATGACTTTTTAAGGATTAACCCAATTCCAAAGATGCTATTAGGAATTGGGTTGAAAAATATAACTTTTAAAAGTAAAAAACAAATATATATAATCAAATTCATTTTTAAGCTTTATCGAAAGTACATTTTGACCCGTCAAAAAAGTATTTTTAAAGTTTTTTACTAAATAGGCCAAATTTTTATTTGACACATTTTTTTAAATATTAAAAATATTTTTTCGGCTCATTAACGCAATCCTAATCCGACTCTAAATTACTACAATTATAGAGTTAGGGTATTGTGACTTGCGAGATTGAGATGGGATTGTGTATCAGCTTCCTTGGTTTCAAACGTTTCCTGCTGTGAAGCGTCGAGCACTACTGGGCAGTGCGTGCCATTCGGAATTAAGTACATGCAGTAACCGGAGCCAATATGCATTTTATGATTCAATGATTCAATATTCGCAGGAAGAGCGTACAAAGCCCAGTCTCCAAGTGATGCTTATCCATTTGATATCAGCCACCTCGCACAGCACTGATATCGGTGGCTTCAATTCTATAATATATGATAATCATTGCTTGGATTTTAGTTTTGAGTGTCTTGAAAATAATACTCATAATAAATTAAGAATTAATGGAATTTTTATGTTCTAAATTGTCACCGAAATGACGTTAAAGTAATTGTTGACGTGTGACTTGAATCAATTGATGGGCCCCATTGCTTTTATTTCTCCTCCTTTTTTCTTTTGTCAAGGTTGCTTTAAACCATTGTTTTTAACGTCATTTATAAAACTACGACGTCAATTGACGATTATTTTACAACATTTAATAAACACGACGTTTAATTGTGTAGAATCGATACACATTGCACAGGCTGGGAGAAATAGTAGCCGAACCTAACTTTTCTTCTAGAGAAAAAACCAGACTTGTGGGGCCATCCTCCTTTCCCCTCCCCCCAACTCCCATCTTCTTTCGTCCCCCCTCCCCCAACCCCCCTCTTTTTTTTTTAGTTTTTTCAATATATTTTTTTGGTTTTTTTGACCGGTTCATTGCTCTGGTCATCCCTTTACTTATATTGCATTTGCCCTCTACCATGATGTGTTGCTTTTCGCCTTCTCGAAATTTATTAGGTTTTAGATCTAGGTTTTCAATCTAGATCTAGTCTTTTCAATTAGTTTCACCTAGGGCAATCAGTGCATTTTGAAACGCATTGGCTGTTGTAACTGTTTACTAAATTTTTTAATTTTTTAATTTTTTTTTTAATAAGGGTTTGATTTTTCTTTAGATTTGTTTTCATAAGCGATCTTTGGGATGAAGGTTTTTGTTTTGGCCTTTGGGCCGAGGAGAATTAGTTTCGGTATGACGGTTTTGCTCTTATAGTCGGAAAAATAAAATTTGAAAATATTGGTTACCTATGTATTAGATTGAGTTTGTTTAGAACATATTTATTATATAACTGAAGTTTGAACGTGAGTTAGCGAATGTTGAAGTGGTAGATAAGACTTGATTGTAAGATTTTTATATTTGTCTCTATGACATTATAACCTTATAGTTTTAGCTACGATTTATTAGAGCTTTATACTATTAAATTACCAATTATTTCAAAAGCTTAAACTGATAGGAAGCGGTAAATTTAATTATTCTCCATCACGTATGGGTTCAAACTCCTTTTTAATAGGTGAGGCTCAACACGTGAAATATTTAATTTAAATAGGAGATAAATTGACGGAATCAAGGTTTGATCCCATGACCTTTTGGCTCTGATACCATGTTAAATTACCAGTTATCCCAAAAACTTAAACTGATAAAAAGAGGTAAATTTAATCACTTAACCATTACCTTAACATATACTCTCTAATATAAGAGCGTTATGCCCTTGATTTTTTTTTTAATAAAACAATATGAAAAATTCTCTAAACAAAAAAAAAATTGTGCAGAATTAACGTTGTAAAAAACAATGCAGGTTTTATGTCATGTTTTAGAAACATCTTTTATAGCAAGAAAAGGCATTGATTAGTGTCATTTTTGTGAAACAAGGTTAAAACAAACCACGTTAATAGCTAGTGGTCCCCACCAATCCTATGGGCATGCAGTTGTAAAATCACCATAAACTTTTTATTTTAATAATATTTTCATCATATTCTATTATTATCTTATATATTTGTTTTTTATTTTTTTATTTTGTTTAAATGTACGCATAAAAGAAGAGGATGAGGGATTCAAACTTGTGATTTCTACTTTATGAGACGTAGTTTACAGCCAATTAAGTTATCTCTTGGAGACAAGTGTTTTTTTTTTTTTTTACATGTCCACACAAGAGGGGGGAGTAGGGATTCGAACTAGTGACCTCCGTTTCATGAAGCGTGTCTCAGCCGATTGAGCTACTTCTTGGGGAC
Source organism: Carpinus fangiana (assembly GCA_006937295.1). Taxonomy (NCBI): domain Eukaryota; kingdom Viridiplantae; phylum Streptophyta; class Magnoliopsida; order Fagales; family Betulaceae; genus Carpinus; species Carpinus fangiana. The sequence goes on from CM017325.1 coordinate 30,246,506, forward strand.
AAACAAGTGTATATTTGTTATGACCTATTTGTAATCTAAGAATCAAAAAGTAACATAGACTATTTAATTCTAATTAAGTACTAAGAAAGCAACTAATAAACTCTTTGGTGGAGTAAATAACAAAACACTAACAAATAAGAAAGCAACTAATAAACTCTTTGGTGGAGTAAATAACAAAACAATACCAAATAAGAAAGCAACTAATAAACTCTTTGGTGTAGTAATTAGTAAATAACAAAACACTAATAAACTCCTTGATTACCTAAGATTATGGAATCAGCAATAATTTACAATTGATTTTATTTTGTATCATTTCATTTTATTTCGTGATGGAAAGAATGATTAAAGGGGAAAATGTACATTTTACCCCCTGAACTATATACTCATTTGCACTTTGACCTATAATGTTTAAAAAGTAATATTTTACGCCTCCCCCCCCCCCCCCCAAATTTCCAAATTGTTACAATTTGACCATTCTGACTTTTTTATTTTCCAAAATGCCCCCATCCCAAGTTAAAAAATAAATAAATTAATTAAAAAAATAAAAATTAAGGGGTGGTTGGCCATCCCAGTTGGGCCTGGGGTGGCTTTGGCCACCACTTAATTTTTAATTTTTTTTTTTAAAAAAAAAAAATTATGGGGGCATTTTGGAAGAAAAAAAAAACCAGAATAGTTGAATTGTAACAATTTAAAAGTCAGGTTTTAAACATTGGAGATCAAAATACAAATTAATAGATAATTCAGGAGGTAATGTGTATTTTTCCCATGATTAAAGCCTATAATAACTTAGGGTCCCAAACCTAGCTTATAAATATAGTCCCATGTATTCCATCGCTAAGGATAATAACTAATACATATATGGAAATATGCTACAAATGGCTTCATTTTTTCAAAATTTCAAGATTGATTACTCCACAAATTAATTAAAGAAAAAAATATATAATAAGTCCCTGAGTCAATCCTTCAAAATTAAAAACTTCTTAATTTTTTTTTCTTCGAAAATTTACTCATTGAGTCAATCGAAATCACAATAAACTCTCTGCTATCAAAATTTTTTCACAACAATTAGTCTGGGTCAAAACACACTGTTTTATCTCATTAAAATATTGATTTTTCTTAATTTAATTTTAAAATTAAAAAAAGGGGGCCAGCCACCCCTTATGGGGTGGTTCGGCCACCCCTGTTTTTTTAAAATTTTAATTTTAAAATTAAATAAAAAAAATTAATATTTCAATGAGATAAGACGGTGCATTTTAACCCAGACTAACGGTTGTTAAAAAATTTTAACGTTAGGGAGTTTATTGTGATTTCGATTGACTAGGTGAGTAAATTTTTTGAAAAAAACAAAAAAACTTAGGAAGTTTTTAATTTTGGAGGGTTGACTCAAGGACTTATTATACATTTTTCCATTATTTTAATAATATTTTCATCATATTCTATTATTTTTTATATATTTGTTATGCAATAATGAAGTGTATATTTATTACGCCATATTGTAAGGATAAAATGGATTTTTAATTTTCTATTTTCAAGCTTCAACTATTATTATCTTTTTCTTCCAAAACTACTCTCAAATGAGAATTTTTTTTGCGATTTTATTCAAAAACACGTAGTTGGCTTGCAAAATTACAGGCCGCAATGCTCTACACCAAATTATCTTTTAAAGCTTGTTTGGCATTATGTTGATATTTTTAATTAGTTAATTTGTGGTGAATGAGTAGTACTTGTGAATTAATTAACTTGTTGATTTTCTGGTAACGGGTTTAATGACTAGGCTGTCCTAAAATGGGGTTGAGTTCGTAATACTAGATACTATATTCCATTGAAAATTAAGGTAATTAGAAATATTAATCTTAGTGGCCTCTGCCTTATAGGATAAGCTAATTCATTTGTTGTTGGTTTTAATGGGGGCCGATCTATGAAATTTTTTATTCAAAAGTTAAGTTTCATTAATTAATTAGCTCCTCACAATATATACTTCTCCTCTTGTGCATCTTTGGACAACACCGTTTGGATTTCACCTTCATCTGATATATTCTCCTTTCCCAGTTTCTCAGAATTTCAATGGCATCTCAGATAAATAACACGATACTACGCATTCTGCTTGTTTTCTTGCTGGTACCAAACATGCAACAACGTTGTTTTGCAGCAACAGGAAAGCAACAGCAAATACCTTGTCTCTTCGTTTTTGGGGACTCTTCGTTGGATGATGGGAACAACAACAATCTTGTGACTTTGGCAAAATCCAATTATCCCCCTTATGGGATTGATTTCCCCAAAGGGCCAACGGGGAGGTTTACCAACGGTCGTACTATCGTCGATTTCATTGGTCTGCATTTTGCTCTTTCTCTTTACATTATTATTATTATATGGTTAATTGCCAAAGTATGATATGCTTAATTCTGAACACTTTCTCATTACAGCTGAATTTCTGGGATTCGACAATTACATCCCACCCTTTGCTACCGCTAGAGGCAGGGAAATACTCAAAGGTGTCAATTATGCATCTGGCGCAGCGGGAATTCGCATCGAAACTGGACGAACCCAGGTACAATGGCATGCATGCATGTTATAAATAGAGACAATTGTAATATTGTTTAGGAGATATTTTACAAAGATCTCCCAAACTTTTACATGCACGTTTTGAGAATACTCATTCAAAATTAAAAAATTTTCAATTTCAACATTCGAACTTTTAATTTGATGCAATATCCCCTTCAAAAGTTAAAACATATGGTAAAAGTGATTAAATAACCTTTTATACCCATGCAACTTTTATAAAATTTCAAATGTACCATTAATTTCAAATTAAAAATTAGAAATAAAAAATAAAAAACTTCAAGGGTATTTTAGCATTTTTCATAGCTTCCGTTAGGAGTTCACGCCAAAAACTAATGGAAGTGATAGATTACATCAAATTAAAAGTTTGATGAGTGAAATTGAGAGTTTTTGAACTTTATAGAATTTTTCTCAAAACGTGTAGAAGTTTGTGGCATGAGCTTTGTAAAGTTTCCCCTATTGTCTAATATCTAATATAGTACCAGATGTAACCCTAACTCTTCTACGGTATCGTAACAATGGCATGCGCTTCTGGCATAACACGCACCGAAAGAAGAATTTGAAAACACTCCTCTGTGTGTAATTTGGTTCATCATTGCAGCTGGGTGATCGGATAAGCATGGATAGGCAATTGAAAAATCACCAGATTACATTGTTGGAGATGAACCAGATGTTGGGAAATCATAAGAAATCAACTGCAGAGTACTTAAGCAAGTGCATATATGTTGTTGGAGTTGGTATCAATGACTATCTCATTAACTACTTATTGCCGCAGTACTACCCAACTAGCACAATATACACCCCACAGCAATACGCTGTCGTTCTCAATAACCAATTATCTCAGCAATTAACGGTTAGCACGTTTTCTTTACACTTTTTGCAGCTCGTTTTATGTCTTAATAGCTGTAGTGTGTTAGAAACCTAAATATTAAGTCCGTAACCGGAGTACCCAACTCATCCATTTGGATGAAGGTGGGGAAACACTAAGGAGTATATATAATAATCACTCATTCTCTAATTATATCTCTAAACTTTAAAAAGTCACATGCGTCCAAACTCAATATACTATCATTGTCAGTCAAATTAGACATTTTTACATTTTTCTCTAATAAAATTAAAAAATATATAAAAATAACCGTTGAAAAACAATCAAGTGGTTAATATGAAAATTGCTATCATTTTTTGGTGTTTTCAGTTTTTTTGTTTCTTTAATTTTTTCAAATGAATACTTTTTTAAAAAAAATAAAATAAAAAATTAAGGATATTTTGGAGAGAAAAAATGTAAAAGTGTCTAATTTGAGACATGATAGTATTATGTGAGGCCCTAATGTCACTTTTTAAAGTTTGAAAGTTTAAGTGCAAAATGATCAATAGTCAAGGACGAAGCCAGAATGTCTATGGAAGGGGCCAAACCATTTTTTTTTTTTTTTTTAATGAACTAAAGACTATCCCAGGCTATAAATATCAAATAAAAGTTTTAAAAATATTGCCCTCCTCAATTAAATTAGGGAAAAATATAAAATTTAAAAAATTTAAAAAAAAAAACCTCTCAAACTATTATTCGTTTTCAATATAGCCTTTTAATGTTCAAAAAGTAATAAAGTAGCCCCCCAAACTACCAAAATATAACAAAAACGCCACTTATTTTTTTATATTCCTATAATACCCCTATTCTTTTAACAAATAAAATAATTGTAAAAAAAAAAAATCCAACAAAAAAAAATCGTTGGGCGAATATTTATTTATTCCAAAAAACTTTTTTTTTTTTTATATTTATTATCTCATTGGTTTTTTGTATTTTAAAAAAAATATATTGGTTTTTTTTACAATTATTTTATAATTTTATTTGTTAAAAGAAAAAGGGTATTATAGGAATATAAAAAAATAAGTGACTTTTTTGTTACATTTTGGTAATTTGGGGGACTAATTTATTACCTTTTTAACATTGGGAGGCTTTATTGTAAACGGCTGGTAATTTAGGAGGCTTTTTTATATTTTTCCCATTAAATTACTATAGTTATTAAATAACAACTAAATAGGTATAATTTCTTATAAAACACAAATAAAAAAAGTAAACCCATGTACAAACATTTCAAGATGCCCATTTGGCAACCCATTCTTCTTCTTTTTTCTTTTTCTTTTTTTTTTTTCCAAAAAAGTTACTCATTTCTTCACATTTACAAACAACCTTTCATTTTTTACTCATAGAAAATTCAAAACTCCTTTTACTCACATCAACTAACCTTTGTCTTATCAATTTATTTCTTTCTCATTTCTATTCGATCGACTGACTTGTTTACTTGTGATAGCCGACATTGGTAGGGACTAATGAACTTTTATACAATTAGAGCTTTTAGGTTTAAATGGGTAAGGACCAAAAGATTTATTGACTAGGGATTATAAATTTTTCATACAATTAGGGCTTTCATACAATTAGGGCTTCTAGGTTTGAATGGGTAAGGGTGAATGATTTATAATTTTTTTAAAAAATAATTGTTTTTAATAATTTTTTAAAATTTTCTGACGTGCTGATATGTCAGAAAATTTTCTGACATGTCAGTTTTGTTTTTGACGTGCCAATTTGGCATGTCAGAAAATGTTGTCGTTTTGACCAATAATACGACATAAATTTTTCTTTCCTGTCAACCTAATTCCCTACGTGCGAGACACGTTAGAAATGTTATGAAAGAAAATGATAAAATTTTTGTAGTGATACTCTCCCCACATGTGGGCTCAAATTCCCTTTTAATAGGTGAGACCTATGGAATATCTAATTTAAGTGAGAGTGAATTAAAGGAATCAAGGTTTGACCCCAAAATCTTTTGCTCTTATACATGTTTAAATTATCACTTACTCTAAAAGCTTAAGCTTATAGAAAGATGTAAATTTAATTATTTAATCATTATTTTAAAAAGGGGTCTTAGCCTATATCACCCTCCCCCACTTCCTCCGCCATTGGCGATGGTTCATAAGGTTAAAGTATATTTTCACAAAATAAAAAAATAATAATAATAAATAATAAATAAATAAATTTTTTCAAGGTGTTATAGTAATGTGAAAGTTTACCACCGCAATTTTTTTGAAACTTTTAATTTTTGAAATACTTGTTGGAGAGATAAAGTGATTCATAAGAACTAAATATAACTATTATAAATGATATGATACTATGAACATTTATCGGAGATGCTCTTACTATAAAAAAATTCTTACAGTGTTAAACAATCTTAGAAGAAGACCTTTACTCTTATATCTCTTAAAAGATGATGTGGCTCTTAAAATCACTATTGACCTTATGATTTGATCAAATAGTGAGTTTAAAAATTACCTGATTGTTTGAGGGACACAAAATAAACTTTTAGGATTACCCGGAAGTGTATTATAGTTATAAAGTGATTATAAGAACTACATATAACTACTATAAATGATATGATTATATGAACATTTGCAAGAGATGCTCTTACCATCAAAAAGTCCTACTGGGTTAAACAATCTTAGAAGATGACCTTTTATAATAGAGAAGTGTGGAGTAATGCTATAAGTTCTTCTTGTATCTCTCAAATGATGATGTGATTTCTAAAATCACTATTGGCCTTGTGATTAATCACTATTTGATTTTAATCAAATTATAAGTTTAAAAACTAGCTCATTTTTTGAATGAAACAATAAAAACTTTTAGAATTACTAAGAAGTGTAACATAGTGATAGAGAAAAACTGATGAGGCAATATTTGAACATGTTGATGATTCTAGAGTTTGTACAAGTATGGGGCAAGGAAATTTGCCCTTTTTGGGCTGCAGAGTGCATGTGGAAGTGGAACAACTAGCTCTACGTGTGTGGACAACATCAATAATGTCATCGAACTTTTTAATGTTGAGCTTAAGTCACACGTGGCTGCTCTCAATCATTATCTCGCTGGTGCTTCTTTTATCTTCATAAACACTACTGGAATCGGGTTGACCAGTCCGTTTCTAGGTATATTTCCTTATCAACTCATTTAATTAACACTCTTTTTACCTTTTATGAATAGCATTTTGGAATTGGGTTAAAAATAGTTTTTTTTTTCTGTGAAAAAATTTTAATTTTAAAGTTTTTTGTTAAAAAAGATGTGTGTTTTTATAATTTTTAGAGTAAAAAAGTTAAAGAAATATTTTGGAAGTTTTTTACTAAGCAGACAAGCTTTTTATTTAACAAAATTTTTTAAGTATTACAATCACTTTTTAGACTTTGTAACGTAACCCTAAATAGGCTCAAAGAGAATCGTTGGAATTGGGTTGAAAAATAAATCTTTTAGGCTTCGTTTACTTCTTCATAAAATGGTTTCCAGAAAATGATTTTCGCATTTTACGATGTTTACTTCGACGTAAAATAGTAGTCAAAGGAAAATATTTTCCATTTGACTAAAAATTCTTCTTTAATTTTCAAAAAATGGTTTACGGTTTTAAAAATCTTAAACCACTTTTCGATTTTGAGCATCTCATTCTCAAATTCACGTACCCTGTCAAGGCACGCCTAAGACCTTGCTAGGACTTAATTGGGACTTGCCTAGGACCTAACCCAAGACTTTAAAGAGACCTGCTCAGGACCTGCCCGAGACTTTACTGGGATCCATCCGGGACTTGACCGAGACCCAACCGAGACCTGCCCGGGACTTTATCGGGACCCACCTGGGACCTGCCCGGGACTTGACCGGTACCCGCCCGGGACCTACTCGGGACTTGACCGAAACCCGCCCGGGACCTGATCAGGACTTTACCAGGACCTGCCTAGGACTTGACTGGGACCTGCCCGAGCCGACCAAGACCTACCCGGGACTTGCTCGGGACTTTACTGGGGCCCGCCCGCCACTTGACCGGGACTAAACAGGGGACCCGCCCGAGACCTACTCGGGACTTTACCGAGACCCGCCCGAGACTTGCCCAGGACCCGCCAGGCACTTGACCGGGACCTGCCCGAGACTTCATCGGGACCCGCCCGAGACCTAACCGGGACCTGCCCGAGACTTCAACCGAACCCGCCCTGGACCTGATCGGGACTCACCCGGGACCTACCCAAGACTTCACCAAGACTTGTTTGGGACCTGCCTAGGACCCGCTTGGGACTTGACCAAGACCCGCTCAAGACTTCACCGGGACCTACTTGGGACTTGTCTGGGACCTACCCGGGACCCGCCCGAGACTTGACTGGGACCCATCTGGGACTTGCCCGGGATTTGACCAAGACTTGCCCGAGACTTCACTAGGACCCACTCGGGACTTGACCGGGACCTGCACGGGACCCACCCGGGACTTGACCAGGACCCACTCGGGACTTGACAGGGACCTACCCAGGATTTCACCAAGACCTGCCCAGGACCCGCTTGGGACTTGTCCGTGACCTGCTCGGGACTTGATCGGGACCTACACGGGACCTGCTCGAGACCGCCCGGGACTTGACAGGGACCTGCCTGGGACTTGACCGGGACCCGACTGAAACTTGCCCGGGACCCGCCCGTTTCGGTCGGGTCCCAATCAAGTTGTGGGCGGTACTGAGCAAGTCCCGAGCGGGTCCCAGTCAAATCCCGAGTGGGTCCAGAGCAGGTCCCTAACAAGTCACGGGCAAGTCTCGGTCAGGTCCCGGTTAAGTCTCGGGTAGGTCCCAGGCAAGTCCTGGTCGAGTCCCGAGTAGGTCCCAGACAAGTCCCGGGCAAGTCGCGGTCAAGTCTCAGGCAGCTATCAGTCAAGTCCCAGGCGGGTCCTAGTTGGGTCCCGGGCAGGTCTCGAACGGGTCCCAATAAAGTCCTGGGTAGTCCTAGTCAAGTCCCAAGCAGGTCCCGGGCAGCTGTCGGTCTAGTCCTGGGCGGGTCCCGTTAAAGTTCCGAGTAGGTCCTAGTCAAGTCCTGACGGGTTTGGTCAAGTCCTGGGACCTACCCATAAATTTAGAGTTTAATATGATTTAATGAATATATATATAAATTTTGTGATTTTCTGTACACGCGGTAAACACCGTAAAATATTTTTGATAGAAAATATTTTCAGAGAAAATGACTTTTCTGAAAATATTTTCCGACGGAAACCATTTTACGTCAAAGTAAACAAAGCCTTAATGTCAAAATAGCTGCTTCTTTTTCTCTTCTTTTTTTTTTTTCATTGAAAAAAAACTAAATTTTTAAACTTTTTGCAAAAGTGCATTTTGACTTCTCAAATAAGTATTTTTGAAGTGTTTTTACCAGTCAGATCATCTTTTTATTTAACACATCTTTTTAAGTATTAAAAATAATATTTAAACTCTCTAATGCAATTCTAAATGGATCCTAAGAACATCTTTGAAATTGCGTTGAAAAATAGAGCTTTTAAAGTAAAAAAAAAAAAAAAACTTCTTTTTTGGCATATCTGCACAAAGGGAGGAAAATTGGAGTAAAGAGATTCAAACTATTGATCTCCGTTTCATGAGGCATAATCCTCAGCCATTTGAGCTATCTCTTGGGAACTTTAAACTTCACCTTTAAGCTTTTTCCCAAAGTGCATTTTTAAGGGTCAAATAATTATTTTTGAAGTTTTTTTTACCAAATAAACCTGCAGCTTCTCTTTTGGCACAGCTTTTCAAATATTAAAACTACATTTTTAAGCTCCGTAAGCTCTAAATTACTATTATAGATATAAAAATTGTGAGACTGAGATGGAATTTTGTTTCAGCTTCCTTGGTTTCAAAAGTTTCCTGTTGTGAAGCGTTGAGCACTACTGGGTTATGTGTGCCATTCGGACGTACGTGCAGTAACCGGAGCGAATATGCATTTTATGATTCAATCCACCCCACTGAAATTGTTGTTTCCGTGTTCGCGGGAAGAGCATACAAAGCCCAGTCTCCAAGTGATGCTTATCCATTTGATATCAGCCACCTCGCACAGCACTGATATGGGAACAAGATTCTTCTTTTCTAATAAAGGTGATGGTTCTTTTGAGATGCAATGACTCTTTTGCTCTTAAAGAAATAGCTCACCGGTGCTCTCTCATTGCGGAATAATGTGAAGTTCCTATGGAACTTAAGTTGTTTAATAAGTCAAAATGCTTGAATTGTTTAGGAATGGGTGTGTAAGTGCTTTCTGGCTTGGTAGCAATTAATAAGCTACGTTTGACTTTAATTTGAACCTCATGAACTGTTTGTACTTCATAAAAGTATCTCATTCCATATAATCATATGTTTTAAGTCGTATTGTTGAGATGGTCACACACTTCATCACACTACAAAAAAAAAAAAAATATGGATTTAATGACATGTCTACAGTATAGAGTTTTTTCAAACGTCACCAATAGCGTGTTTATTTCTAACATGTCACCAATTTGTTTTTTCATGTACATGCCAAATTTACACGTCACTAATTGGTGACATGTCACCTTTGACATGTCACTAATTGGTGACGTGTAAGATATTAACATGTCACCATGGTCGACGCTGCCAATCTACGGCATTGATTTTGGATGGGGGAAGGAGATTTACATGGGGTCGGGAGCGCATGATTGTGATGGAGACTCAATAGTCCTTCAGAATCCTAATGGAGATGGATCTTTGATGGTGTTGTTGTGTCTGCAAGTGGCTCATATGGATGCGTTTAAGAGGCGCGCACTTTTACGAAGGTATCATATAATTTGTTTGTAGGCGAAAGAAAGGAAATGAAAGAATATATTATAATATATAATATTGCATGCTTCTGAAATTGACAAACTAGGTAGAAAAAAGAAGATATCATTATTAAGTAAATAAGCCTATATGCATGATTTCAAGCAAGAAATTTCTTGAATAAATAAATATACTACAACACAATTGAAAAATGTAGCGATTTGGAAAAATTCCATGTTCAGAATCAATCCTTGTCGTTTTCCTACCTTCAAAGTTGGTTAGGTTTGGATTATTAATATGATTTTATTTGCAATAAAGTTTCTTCAAATGTAATACTCTGGTTGTTAAGGTTAGGTTTATTAACTAATGCCTCATAACCGCAAGGTCAACAAGAAAATTTTCAAGGTCAATAATTTTTTTTTTTTTTGACATGTCTGCATAAGGGGAGGGAAAGGAAGAAAGTGAATTTGATTTAGTGATCTCTGTTTCATGAGGCATGGTCTCTAACGGATTGAGTTACGCCTTGGGACTAAAGGTCAATACAAATTAAACCCATTTAATGTCATAGAGGTCATCATAGTGCCCTAAGGCACAATACCTAATGTAGGAAGTAAAACTCCTAAAGGACTTTTAAAAAGAGACTTATTTTATTTATTTTATAATCATTTCCCTACTAGGAGTATATTTACTTTTCCTACTAAGATTAAATTTACTTTCACTACTGGAAGTAAGTTTACTTTATAGCACGTATTTCTCTTCTATAATTAGGATATTTTTCAATGTAAAACTAGCTCAATTGAATTATTATCAAGTTAGAGAATTTCTCTCAAATACATTACGGAGTTTTATTTTTCTTTTAGTCTGCAAGCTTGTTTTATTGTTTTAATCAGAAGATGCATACACTTCTGATTATTGTTACTTAGTCTTCTACTACGCTAGGTCTGCTGGTATCAGAGTAAGCTTTATTATGATCATGGGCAATGAATGCAACGGTGATAATCCCCTTAAAGACGTAGACAGGGAGGCTCTTTCGAGAGCCAAATTTCACAAGTTCCAGCAAATGACCCAAGAGTTTCGACAAACAATGCAACAGGCGTTTACGCCAATTGCAAGAGATGATGGAATGCATGCAGATGGGTCCTATTCATAGCCACACGGACAATCCTACCCATGATGAGGATGGGATCCAAGTGAGGCATATTCATCACCAATGACTTGGACCTATAAACCAACAACCAGCCTATGACAATCTTAGTTACGATGAAGACTTGCTAAAGGAGTGTTCGAATAAGACGTTGGGTAGATTGAATGGGTGGATTACATAGAGATGCCGGTCATGGAGGCGCAGGCTTTAGAGTCTATGAGCGTAGTGGCACTGGCCATATAGGGAATGTCTATGAAGGCTTGCAACTGAGGTTCTTATGGAGAGCAACCCAGGTGTCAGGATTATGATAGGGAGAAATCCCGCGAATACCAGATGAAGATTGATCTCCCATCATTATACAAACATCTTCACATCAGAGATTTCTTAGATTAGGTGATGGAGGTAGAGATGTTCTTTGATTAAAAGAGTATTCCTAAGAAAAACAAGGTGAAGTTGGTAGCGTGCAAGTTCAAGGGACAAGCTTCTACTTGGTGGGAATAGTTACAGGTTACTTGACCCCAACAAAGGAAGGGACATGTGATGTCATGGTTGTAGATGAAGTGGCTACTCAAGGCACAATTTTTACCACCGGACTTTAAGCAATGACTATTCCAAAAATTCCAAGAATGTCGACAAGGAGGTCGAACCATTTGGGCATATGTTGATGATTTCTATCGCCTATTCGTGCGGAATGATCTCATGGAGACCGAGGCTCAACAAGTAGCAAGATTTATTGGTGGATTACATATGACGATCCAAGACAAGGTCTCTATGCATCGGGTCTTCACTTTGACCAAGGTAGTTAGTTTGGCAACCCGAGCAGAAAAGCAACTGAAGAGGCCTAGACCACCAACTTGGGAGCAAAACCCAAATGATTCGATGAGGCTGACATAGGGCTGGGGAAAACAACCTCTAGTCCTAACAATCACACCAAGTCAACTAGTGACTTCCATGGGAAGATGAGCCAGCAAAAGTTTAAATATCCCGAGACAACCAGCCAACAATCTGTATGCATGGCCTAGTCTAGACAAATGTTTCAAATGCAACCAACTAGGACATAGGTCACATCAATGTTCCCCGGAGGTAGATGAAAAACTTGATCAAACTCAAGCCAAAAGAAGGAGTCGAGAATGGAAAGGATGATACACTCGAGTATGAGTTAGAGGAGTTGGTTGACGCTGATGAGGGAATCCCACTTTTCCGATCCTTAGTAATTCAACATTTACTCTTGATCCCAAGGCAAATGGATCAATCTCAATGGCACATGATTTTTCATACTCGCTACACTGTCAATCATAGGGTATGTGATGTAATTATTGATGGTAATAGCGGGGAGAATATAGTGTCTAATGAGATGGTTTCGAAGTTGGGTTTGAAAGCCTAAAAGCACCCAATGCCATACAAGATCATATGGATCAAGCAGGGAAACACGATACTAGTATCCAAGAGAAGTCTTTTAACATTTTTATCGGTAAGCATGACTCGTGAAAAAGATATTTTCTCTTAGATCACCACGCTTAGGGCCCGTGGACTTTGGTCCAGAGATTATGTGTAACACGCAATGACGGAGATGGGGGGGACCGGGGTGGGCCATGGTCCCCCCCAAAATAAGGAAAAATAATAATTAGAAGTAAAAAAAAAAAAAAAAAAATGTAAAATTTGGTTATAATTTTAGTTATATGGCCCCCTCCCGAAATCATTTTGGCCCTATTTTTAAATTTTATGGCCATATCCAGTAAAATTTTTTGTTTCTATTCTTAATTTTTTGGGCTATATCCATTAAGTTTTTATTTTTATTTTTGGCTCATACTTTCAAATGCTCACTTTTTTAGTCTTTAGGTAGTCTTTAGTTTAAAAAACAACAAAAATAATTTTATTTAATAAAAAAATTTTAAGGAACCGAAATTTTTTTTGGCCGGCCCCGTCCCATAAAATTTTCTGGCTCCGTCCCTAGTAACACGTATCATCTTGTGAAAAAATGGGATGATTTCCAACAACCCAAGAGCTCAACTAGAATGGGGAGTAACGATTTATGGCATGGGTTATGGAACATGCATACATCCAATGCGGCGAAAACCTTTATATAAAGGGCATGCAAGAACCTCCCTCTTTCTTACGAAGGATAACATATTGAGACAAAGGGTGGTTGAAGACTCGTTGTGCCCAGTATGTAGTTTGGAAGCCGCGACTACCTACCATATTCTTTAGGGTTGCCCCTCTACGAAGAATGTATAGGGAGCGAGCCAAAGAGTTTTTAGAAAAATACCCTTCATGGACCAAACTTCTTCCATGTAGCAAAGGCGTTGTTCGAGAAATGTGGAGGTGATGATTTCTTTTTATTCTCGGAAATGGCTAGGAAGTTATGGCTAAGGAGAAATGCATGGATATACGAAGGCACGTTCATCCATCCAGACATTATTGTGAGGGAGGCTGGAAGAGCAGTAAAGGAGTTTCAGCAGGCTAATAGACTTGAAGGCTGGCGCATTATGGAACGTCTAGAATGTCAGTTGATGTGGGTTAAACCGGATGAAGGTTGGCTCAAGGTGAATATGGACATAGCTCTGGACAAAAAGGTAGGTGGGATTGGGTTTGGTATTATTGTGCGTGACCATGAAGGAAAGGTCCTAACTGCAAAAAGCATTTCGAGAATGGGCTCCTGGGAACAAACAACAGCAGAGGCTTTGGCTGCCTATTATGGAACTATATTTTGCCAAGAAAAGGGATGCCACAAGCCCACAACTCATTCTTGAGGGGGATGCCAAGCAGATCACGGATGCCATTCAAGCTAAAAGGCGGAATGCTACATGTTCGGCTATTTGGTGGATGATGTTTTGTTGATTTTAAATGTTTTTCCAAAACGGCAAATACAACGTGTGAATCGAGAGGCGAATAGGGCTGCTCACCGACTAGCTGAACTGGCACTCAAACAAGGTCATTGATACTACTTGGTTGGCAGAATGTCCATCATATATCAAAGATAGTGTGTTGGCAAAGCAATTGCTCTATAAATGATTCATTTATGAAAGCTTACAAAGATTTGATTAAAAAAATATATATTGATTTGATATTTTCATAGACATTAACACAATTAGTAGTTTGGATGTGACATGACATTGATAATGTTAAAGGGTGGGGGTAATTTGAGGGGGAATATCTCTACATCTCCCTAAAAATTATTTACTTTCATAAATTTCTGTTACGAAAATTACTATGAAACACTATAATCCATTTAATCAAATAGTTGTTACAAAATAATTATACGCCATGAATTAAGCTCCTTTTATTTTGCTATTTAATTTTCTATTAGAGCATTCCCAATGGAGAAGGTAAATGACACTTTTATCTAAAATAGCTTATTAAATTGATAAAATATTATCTACATTGAATAAGCTAAAAAAAAAATGTAGAATAGATATTCTATTAAATAAGCTTAAAAAAAAAAAAAAAGATATATGTAGCGGCACTATTCAAAGAGCTATTTTCCTAAATTTTTTTTCCACGTCTTTTTTTCTCCAACTATCTCTCCCAAAATTTTCTTTCCACTTTTTTTTATTGTTTCTCTCACCTATTTTCTCTTTTTCCAAAATTTTCTCATACTATTTCTCTTTCACATCTTTTTTTTTTTCCAAAATTTTCTCATATTATTTCTCTCTCCACATCATTTTTTTCTCAAAAGTTGAAAAATAAGATATTTAAGAAAAATACAATCATTATAAAAAATAAAAAATAAATGATATAGATAAAAATATAATTAATCCGATGTAGGAGGCTCTTAAAAAGCTATTAGCTAAATTAGATAAATTGAGTTTTGAGAAGCTATTTTACATAAAAAAAAATTAGCTCTTCCATTGTGAATGCTCTTAGGTTATATTTTTTTTTCTCCATACCGTTCTTATCTAATTCTCATTGTGGCATACAAAGATCTATAAGAGTTCTATGAAACTCATGAAAAAGTGTGTAATGGAAAGATATAAGATATGAATAAATACTATTTACGCGAGTCATATGAGATATTATTTTATACATAAATATATTATGTGTTATTATCCATCCGAAATAATAATTTGAAATTGTTGTTATTTGATCTTAGCTTATTAAATTATGAATAATTAAATTATTTTATAATTTTATACGCCACGTAACCAACAAAGTGCACATCGTTCAATACATTATCTTTCCCTATTGTCCACCATATTTTTTCGCCTATTGTGCACCCATGTAGCCTTTGCTTTCAAAGCATTTAAGCAACAAAGGAGTTAACAAATCAAAGTAGTTAAACTAAATAAATTAATTTTTTTTTTTTTTTTGACATGTCCGCACAAGAGGGGGGAGGGGGATTCGAACTAGTGACATCCGCTTCATTAGACATAATCACAACCGATTGAGCTACCTCTTGGAGACAAATAAATTAAGTTTTGGTTATCTATTTCTCATATAAATTTGTAAAAGCTAATGTGAACGCTCTAACATGTCTATATGTTGTTAGAATAAGTCTTTTAAGGTGGCATATATGTCATTATGTCAATGTATATAGCATATAGTATTAATAGAGTTTTTATTTAAATAAAACTTTTGGGTAATTAATATACAAATAACTATTAAAGGTGAAATGTTATTTTATTTCACTAAAAGTTGTCTTCCTTGATGGAAGGAAGCAACATAAGGTTAATTGGATAAGGGCTTTAGACAATAAATAAGCATATGACATCAGTCGCACGATGAACATGAAAAACAGATAGGCCAAAAATTTTTATCTATCACTCTCCAACATATTAATAGTGTGAGGGTTATAAGATTGGTTCTAGAATTGCAAATTGAGGGCTTTATGATTGCAAATCCAATGCAATATGGGACTTAGCACTCATAACTGTCTTTATAAACCACCCACTTTATATGGTTTTTTTTTTTTTTTTTTTCATCTTTCCAATATAAGACCAGGGTGTTACAAACTCTTCCTTTTAAATTTCTAACGTCTTCATCAGGACCACGCCATGTAATTCTACAGCACCACATGAAGCGCTAGCTACATCTGCGTTATTATCCCAAAATGATTAGTCAATTTAGAGCCTCACTAGAATTTATTATTTGGAAGTTATAATGAATTCTAGTAATTAGACAATGTTGGACTTAGTACTCATAACTATTTTTATTAACCACCTACTTTATATAGGTTTTTTTTCATATTCTCAATATGGGACTGAGGTGTTATACAATATATATATATATATATCAATTAAAAAATTGTATCGACGTATCCTCATAAGTATGCCGTTGGACTATACGAAAATTCTAACTTTGTAAAGGTACTGTGCTCATGTAAAAGTCTTAATATAAAAAAATTGTATAATCGTAATTTCATAGGTGTCCTTTAAAATTTGCAAAAATTCTGACTATTTAAAGGAATTACTGCACTCATGTGAATGTCATTTCAACAAACTGCATGCATGATTTGCGGCAACTGAAACGCCTTTCTCATTTGAGTAAGATTAATTAATGCTACTCATTACGTCAATTTAATTATTGTATTCATTTTATATTATCTGATGTGGCGTGCTTTAAGTGACTTTTCATCTTAGTCAATTTTTTTTTAAAAAAAATTAAAATGAAAAACGCACTTTACTCCTTGAAGTATCCACACATTTGCATTTTGGTGCACAATGCTTAAAAAGTGACGAAGGACCCCCGCAATGTATCTAACGTTGGCAAAAAATAAAAAAACCATCCGTCCATCAAATACGTCTATTTGGACGAAAACAAAGTCACGTCTGTGGCATGTGACATTTTTCAACATAAACTTTCGAAAATGCCCTCGAGAGGGTTTTTTCTTTTTTCTCTTTTCTTTTTTTGTAGTTTTTTTTTTTAATTTTAATTTCTTTCTTATTTTGTATATAAACCTTTTGTTTTAAGCTTTCGGTTTAGTGTTTTTTTTTTAGTTTTTAGTTTAGTTTAGTTTTTGGTTTTTCTTTAATTCATTTTTAAATTTTTTACATAAGCTTTTTTTTAAAATTTTTTTTGTTTACACTTTACCCCCCGAAGTAATTTATGTTTAGACTTTACCCCTCGAGCTCATCTTCCAAAGTTTTGGTTAAAAAATGTCACGTGCCACGCACGTGACTTGGTTTCCGTCCAAATAGACAGATGGTGTTTTTTTGCCAACGTTAGATACATTATAGGGGTCTTTTATCACTTTTTAAATATTGGGCGCCAAAACACAAATGTGTGGATACTTCAGGAGGGTACAGTGTATTTTATGCTATAAAAAAAAAAAGCAATTAAAACACGTCACGTCAATAGGTATTAAATCATTCATTAATGAATGTGAATAGTAGAATTCATTTTATATTATATGATGTGATGTGCTTTAAATGGTATTTCATCTTAGTCGCTTTAAAAAGTTAAAAAGAATGTCACTTAAAATATGTCATGCCAACCAGTATGAAATCATTCACAAATAAATGTGAAAAGTAGTAGTAACTACTCTTCGCACTTACTTATCACACACATTTCACACCAGCGTACATGACATGTGTTAAGTTGCTTTCCATGGCTGCCACCTAAAACACGCTACATGAGCTAGTGTGATAAATGGGTGTGAAAAATTAATAACATTATTGGAATAATGATATACACCACATCAATATCCTACTTTTATTCCACTATGCTAAAGTGGCAGGATTTAGTAGCCATTGAATATGGTTTTTTAATAAGGACTGATCTAAGGGATATTATGCCGTATACCACGCTAGCATATATAGTTAGATAAAAGAAAATATTTATATAGTATATAACATTAGTCTTTTTAGTTCTTGAGTAAGGTTGCACTTCTCACCTATTTATCACACTGATTAACGTGATCTGTTTTAAATAACTTCTCATGTTAACAACTTAAAAAATAATAATAATAATAAATGAAAGAGTTAGCCACTTAAAACATACAACATCGGTTGTGTGCCATAAGTATGATAAATGGGTGTAAATTTAGTTCTCAAGTAATGTTATATTTCACACTTATTTTATACTGACTAGCATGAAATGAATATGATAAATAAATGGGAAAAGTAATATCATTATTAGTTGTCAAGGTTGTGGCTAAGAAGGAAATTTCAAGCCACAACCGTGTCCATTTGGCCTTTATAAACCAACAGAAACGCGATCACATAAACAACCATTCCTTACACTTTTCTCATCTTTAAGGTAAGAATGGCAGTATGCTTCAAGGGTTGCTACATAGTGAAGCCAGCAGAGGCAACATGGAACGGCCCCCTACCCTTATCAGAATTGGATCAAATTGGCACCGTAACTCATGTTCCCACAATCTATTTCCACCGCCCGGCGCTAAACTGGCTTTCACCACCTGACACCATTGCCAACACCCTTAAAGGCTCATTGAGCAAGGCATTGGTGCCTTTCTATCCTTTAGCAGGCCGCCTACGGTCGATTGGCGGAGGCCGTCTCGAGCTTGACTGCAATGCTGAGGGGATTCTATTCTTTGAAGCCGAATATGAGGCGGAACTAGACAACATCGACCACTTTTCTAAATCTCCTGAGTATCATTGCCTTTTCCCATGTGTAGACTACAGCGCCCCAATACATGAATTGCCAATAATGTTGGTGCAACTCACGTGGTTCAAGTGTGGGGGCATTGCCCTCAGCCTAACAATATCACATGCTATTGTTGATGGACCAAGTACCCTGCACTTCGCTTCTGAGTGGGCTAGGCTTGCTCGGGGTGAGCCATTAGAGACAGCGCCATTCCTTGACCGTAAAGTGTTGCGAGCTGGAGATCCCTGGCCGCAGACTGCTCCCGACCTCGACAACTCAGAGTTCAACCCTTTACCAGTCTTGCTTGGGCAATCAGATAGCGTAGAGGAGGGAAAGAAAGAGAAGACGGTGGTCATGCTAAAGCTTTCCAAAACCCAAGTTGGAAATCTCAAGAACATGGCAAATGACGGTAATCTTAAATCACCACTTTCTTAAAAATTTAAACTAATAGAAAATACTCTAATGCTCCCTCTTACATGTTAGTTAAAACTCTCCATTAATAAATAAGGCTCAACATATGAAGACCCAAATTCAAGCTTAAGACTTTTGATTTTAATACCATATTAAATTTTCACTTATCAAAAAAAATTTAAGTCAATAAAAAATAATAAAATTAATATTGTAACAGGTAAAATTAGCGATAGTGGTCATGCTTACACTCGGTACGAGACGGTGGCTGGACACATATGGAGATGTGCATGCAAGGCACGTGGACTCAAAGATGAACAGCCTACGGCAATAGCTATTTGGGTTGACTTGAGGAACCGTATGAATCCGCCACTACCACAAGGGTATCTCGGGAATGCAATTATTGATGTTATTGCAAGGAACCATGTGGGAGAGTTAATGAACAAACCATTAGGCTATGCTTCAAGAAGGATAAGACAAGCCATCGACAAAGTGACAGACACATACGTGAAGTCAACTATTGAATTTTTGAGAAATCAAAGTGACTTGACGCGCTTTCAAGCAACCGAAGGCCTTTATTTGGAAGCCCAAATGTAGAGGTAGTGAGTTGGTTGACGCTACCAATCTACGGCATTGATTTTGGATGGGGTAACGAAATTTATGTGAAGCCGGGAGCGCATGATTGTGATGGAGACTCAATAGTCCTTCAAACCCCTAATGGAGATGGATCTTTGATGGTGTTTTTGTGTCTGCAAGTGGCTCATATAGATGCATTTAAGCGGCACTTCTATGAAGATATCATATAATTTGTAGGGGGAAAGAAAGGAAAAGAAAGAATATATTATAATATATAATATCGCAGGCTTCTGAAATTGAGAAATTAAACTAGGTAGAAAATAAGCCTATAAGCATGATTTCAAGTAAGAAATTTCTTGAATAAATAAATATACTACGATGTTGTTGACAAATGTAGTGATTTGGAAAAATTCATGTTCCTCTTTATATAGGAGGAAGAGAGGAGCCTTAGCTTCCAATCTTACCAATGTGGGACAAGCCCCACATATACACTAACAGGAATCAATCCTTGATGTTTCCCTGCCTTCAATGTTAGTTAGGATGGGATCATTGATAGGATTTGATTTGTAATAAAGGATCTTCATATGTAATAATCGAGTCGTTAAGTTAGTTTGTTAACTTATGGCTTATAACCGCAAGGAAACATAAGGAGACCCAGAGCATTAAATGCATCTAAATGATTGTTTAAAAAAATAAATGCATAAGCGTTAGGTCAACAAGAAAATTTTAAAAGTAAATAAAATTTATTTTGACATGTCCACCTAAAAGGAGAGAAGGGAAGAATGAGATTTGATCTAGTCACCTCTATTTTGTGAGGCATCATCTCCAGCCAATTAAGCTATGCCATGAATGTTAGGGATTGTGCCCCAAATCCCAATGATTTTATATCCATACTACCATCAATACTTGTAATAAATATATGTTTTATTCAATGTTTGGGAATATAAATGTATTTTACATGCTTATTACAAGAAATTTCATCATATTTATTATGCATGTGAAAGGTAGGCGTAGTCTTTTCGTTGTGCAAAAATTATCAATAATAAATAAACACACGAAATAGAACGGATCCTTGTAGAATAGGGCAATTTAAAGGTATTGAACCTCAATGATTGCGTTGGCATTGTTATTAAGCTCTTCAGGATTAATTCAAACCTAATTCAGAGAAGATTGTTTGTTTTTGTTTATAAACTAAAGAAAAAATTATACTTTACCCCCCAAAGTTTGGGGCGAAAAATTTGGGGTGCAAAAAGGGCCAAATGGCCAAATGGGTGGCCTGATTTTTTTTTTATATAAAAAATAAATAAATAATTATGGGCAATATGGGAAGTTTGGGATAAAATTGGTCAAATTGCAAAAAAAAATAGAAGTTTGGGGGGTGCATTGCAAAAATTGAAATATTAAAGGTCGAATTGAAAATAGCCCCAAACTTTGGAGAGTAAAATGTAACTTTCTCTAAACGAAATACATAAAAGTAAAAGTAAGATAAATTGTAATGGGGAAAAGAATAGGGGGTTAACTTCAAACCGCATAACAATGGTCAATCATAAATTAACAATGAAAATTCATTTTATGCATGATACGACTCATGTCACTCGAGTAGTCAATAAAATATATTAAGAAATAAATATAATTCATCTTTAGTTGCCACGGACAGTCTACCTAACCTCTAGATGCGGTACGGTTCGTCTTCCCTAAGTATGAACTATCAAATCCTCCAAATCTGGTCTTTACCAGTTTGGTAGGATTATTGGCAATTACCCAATATAGCTAACTGGTAGGATTATTGGCAATTACATAAATATGTTATGTGTTATTATCCATCCTAAATAATAATTTAAACTTCTTGTTATTTGATCTTTAAGCTGGTTAAATTATGATTAATTAAAT
The DNA here is from genome assembly GCA_006937295.1 of Carpinus fangiana. Lineage (NCBI taxonomy): Eukaryota > Viridiplantae > Streptophyta > Magnoliopsida > Fagales > Betulaceae > Carpinus > Carpinus fangiana. The sequence continues at coordinate 30,268,218 of CM017325.1, forward strand.
TATTTTATTATTTTATAAGCCACGTAACCAACATAGTGCAGATCTTTCAATGCATTAGTTTTCCCTATTGTCCTCCAAATTTTTGTGCCTTTTGTACATCCATGGTCCCTCTGCCTTCAAGCATGTCACTAACAAATGAGTTAACAAGTTAGGTTATATATATCAATTAAAAAACTGTATCGACCTATTCTCAAAGGTGTGCTCTTGCACTATACGAAAATTTTGACTATTTAAAGGAACTACTGCACTCATGTAAATGTTACTTCAACAAACGGCATGCATGATTTGCGGCAACGGAATGAAACGTCTTTCTCATTTCAGTAAGCTGATTAATGCTACTCTTTACGTCTATTTAATTATTGTATTCATTTTATATTACCATATGTGACTTGTTTTACGTAGTTTTTTTTTACTTTTTATAATAGTTATTTAAAAAAAATTAAAAAAAAATCACTTAAAACATATCGTCAACCGGTATAAAATTATTCGTAAATAGATGTGAAAAAATAGCATTAACTACTCTTCACACGTACCACTTATCACACTCATTTTACACTGGCTTACGTGACGTGTGTTAAGTAGCTTTCCATGTTAGCCACTTAAAACAAGCTACATAATCAAAGTGTGATAAATTAGTGTGAAAAATTAATAGCATTATTGGAATAATGCTATACACTACATTAATATCCTAATTTTATCCCATTATGTAGAAGCAGCCGCTGGATTTAGTAGCCATTGAATATTATTTTCTAGTAAGGACTGATCTAATTAATGGTTATTAAACCATGCAACATCAACGTAGTTAGATAAAAGTAAAATATTTGTATAGTATATAACATTACTCTTTTTAGTTCTCGTGTAAAGATGTACTTCACACCTATTTATCATACTTATATCACACCAACTAATGTGATATGTTTTAGTTAACTTCTCATATTAGCCAATAAAAAAAAAATGGTCACAACAGCCTTGTGACATAAGTGTGATAAATAGATGTAAAAAGTAGTATTTCTCTTCTTACTTTTAGTTCTCAAGTAATGATAATTTTCACACTTATTTATACCGACGGATGTGAAATGAGTGTAATAAATAAATATGAAAACTAATATTATTATTAGTTGTCAAGGTTGTGGCTAAGAAGGAAATCTGAAGCCACAACCAAGTCCATTTGGCCTTTATAAACCAACAGCAATGCAATCACATAAACAACCATTCCCTACGTTTTCTCACCTTTAAGGTAATTAATAATGGTGGTAAGCTCCAAGTATTGCTACACAGTGAAGCCAGCAGAGACAACATGGAACGGCCCCCTACCTTTATCAGAATTAGATCAACTTGGCACCATAACTCATGTTCCCACAATCTATTTCTACCGCCCAGAGCTAAACTGGCTTTCACCACCTGACACCATTGCCAACGCTCTTAGAGTCTCATTGAGTAGGGCATTGGTGCCTTTCTATCCTCTAGCAGGCCGCCTGTGGTCGATTGGCGGAGGCCGTCTCGAGCTTGATTGCAATGCCGAGGGGGTTATGTTCTTTCAAGCGGAATATGAGGCGAAACTAGACAACATCGACCACTTCTCTCTATCTCAAGAGTATCATTCCCTTTTCCCAAGTGTAGACTATAGCGTCCCAACTCATGAATTGCCAATAATGTTGGTGCAACTCACCAGGTTCAAGTGTGGGGGCATTAGCCTCAGCCTAATGATATCACATGCTATTGCTGACGGACCAAGCGCCCTGCACTTCATTTCTGAATGGGCTAGGCTTGCTCGAGGGGAGCCATTAGGAACGGCGCCATTCTTTGACCGTAAACTATTGCGAGCTGGGGATTCCCAACCGCAAATTGCTCTTGACCTTCACAACTCAGAGTACAACCCTCTACCAGTCATGCTTGGGCAATCGGATAACGTAGAGGAGGGAAAGAAGGAGAAGACAATGGTCATGCTAAAGCTTTCCAACACCCAGGTTGGGAAACTCAAGAACATGGCAAATGACGGTAATGTTAAATCATTATTTATCTCATAGCTTATACCGATAATAAAATTAATCATTTAATTAATATTTCAAGACTTACTCTCATGAGGCCCAACACATGAATTCAATACATTTGACTCTAATACCATGTTAAATCACTATTTGACAAAAAGTATAAGTGAATAAAAAATGATAAATTTAATCATTTAATCAATATTCTATAAGAGCATTCACAATGGCTTAGCCATTTCGTATTTTTATATAAAATAGATAAGCAAAACACTAAAAAATAAATAAATAAAAAGTAAAAAATGAAAACCTCTACATTGGATTATGCATCTAAAATGCAAAATATATTTTTGTTGCATTTGTGAACAATGCACCGCTACATGTAGCGGGCACTGTTCACATATCCATCTCATTAATAGATTGTTTCTCTTCCACATCTCTCTTTTCCCAAAATTTTCTTCTATTATTTCTCTCTCAACATCTCTTTTTTCCCAAAAGTTGAAAAATAGGATCTTTAGAAAAATACAATCCTTATAAAATTAAAATAAAATTTAAATGATATAGATTTAAAAAAAAAATAGATAATCGGATGTATAGTGTCTTTTAAAACTCATTAACTAAATTAGATAAAGTGGGTTTTGATTAGCCATTTTGCATAAAAATATACATAAATCAATGTGATTGCTCTGACAGGTAAAAGAAGTGATAGCAGCCGTGCTTACACTCGATACGAGACAATTGCAGGACATGTATGGAGATGTGCATGCAAGGCACGTGAACTCAAAGATGAACAGCCTACGGCAATAGCTATTTCTGTTGATTCCAGGAACCGCATGAATCCGCCACTACCAAAAGGGTATCTCGGCAGTGCAATTCTTAATGTTATTGCTAGGAGCCATATGGGGGAGCTGATGAACAAACCATTAGGCTATGCTTCGAGCATGATAAGACAAGCTATCGACAAAGTGACGGATACGTATGTGAAGTCAGCAATTGAATTTTTTAGAAATCAGCAGGACTTGACTCGGTTTCAAGCAATCGAGGAGCCTTTCTTCGGAAATCCAAATGTTAAGGTAGTGAGCTGGTTGACTCTGCCAATCTACAACCTTGATTTTGGATGGGGAAACGAGATTTACATGGGGCCAGGAGCGCACGATATTGATGGAAACTCATTTATCCTTCAGAGTCCTGATGGAGATCGCGATGGATCTTTGATGGTGATATTGTGTCTGCAAGTGGCTCATATGGATGCATTTAAGAGGCACTTCTATGAAGATATCATATAGTTTGTAGGGGGGAAAGAAAGGAAAAAAGAAAAATATGTTATAATATTTAATATTGCATGCTTATGAAATTGATGACTAGGTAGGACAAAAAAAAAGTCATTATTTAGAAAATAAGCCTATATGTATGATTTCAAGTAAGAAATTTCTTCAATAAATATGCATACGATTCTTGCTCTACATCCCAAGCCTGACAAAAGACTCTAAGCTCCAACTCGATTTACTACCTACTAAACTCTGAAACAAAACAAATAATGTTTAACATGTAGAAGTGTGGCAACTGCATAAATTTACAACTTAGTAAGTAAAAGTCACATAGAAATAAATCATGAAATTAATAAGCTCTTATGTTAGACTAAAAATGAATTGAAGGTCACGTTTGGGAGTGACGCCCCAACTTTACTAGATGAAATCGTAAGCAGAAACCTCCATTTTCCATGTGACATTATGACATTAACGATAGAATCTCGTAGAGAAATTTTTTTTAAAAAAAAAAATGCCTAAGGATTCATCACATAATACCAATGAATCCTTATTATAATAGAATAGATAGAAATGTAGTTTTACTTACATATAAATACACACTACGTATAATAGAATACATGGATCGTGTAATATTCTCAAAAGCAATAAACAGCTGATATTATCATGTTAAATGGACACAATATAAAACATGCACATCACAATCATAAACACAAAGATTTGTGTGATGACCCGCTTTAGTAACACATGACTATTTCTTTAAAAAAAAAAAAAAAAACTTATCATGAACAAAGCAAATCATCGCAATGGTATGACGATACTGCAGTATGCCATAAACCCGTGCATTAACCTTATTAACAATACAATAAAGTCTCACAAAGCTACATGCATCATCTATGATTCATCAAAGTCCATATCATTGCTGCAGAAAATAAATAATATTAGACATAGCATAACACATTTGAGCTGACATACACATATATGTGAATAAAGTTTTAAATACAAAAGAACGGCTTAACAAAAGTGTCGCAGGCGACATAAGTAATTTATGTTTAGACTTTACCCCTCGAGCTCATTTTCGAAAGTTTTGGTTAAAAAATGTCACGTGCCACGCATGTGACTTGGTTTCTATCCAAATAGATAGATGGTGTTTTTTGCCAACGTTAGATACATTGTAAGGGTCTTTCATCGCTTTTTAAATTTGGGCGTCAAAACACAAATGCATGGATACTTCAGGAGGGTAGAGTGTATTTTATGCTAAAAAAAAAAAAGTCACATCAACGGGTATGAAATCATTCATTAATGGATGTGAATAGTAGAATTCATTTTATATTATATGATGTGACGTGCTTTAAGTTGTATTTCATCTCAATCACTTTAAAAAGTTAAAAAGAATGTCACTTAAAACATGTCACGTCAACCAGTATGAAATCATTCATAAATAAATGTGAAAAGTAGCATTAACTACTCTTCACACCTATTTATCACGCACATTTCACACCAGTGTACATGACATGTGTTAAGTTGCTTTCCATATCAGCCACTTAAAACACGCTACATGAGCTAGTGTAATAAATAGGTGTGAAAAATTAATAGCATTATTGGAATAATGATGTACACCACATCAATATCCTACTTTTATTCCACTATGCTGAAGTGGCAGGATTTAGTAGCCATTGAATATGGCTTTTTAATAAGGACTGATCTAAGGGATATTATACCGTACCTAGGGGTGGGCAAATTAACCGTTACCGATTAACCGACCGATTACCGATATTAACCGAACCGATATAACCGTTACCAATAATTATCGGTCAGTTAAAATTTTATTATCGGTTAACCGATATGACCGATAAGCATTTTTAATTTTTAATTTTAATATATAACTAATATAAGTTCATAATATAACTTACTTAATAATAATAAGTAATAACTCTATTGGTTTATTAATAATAATAAGTAATACTTAATTAATAATAATAATAATAAGTATATATATAGTGAAACCAAAACGACGTCGTTTTGGTTTCACTATATAATTCCCTCTTTCTCCTAACCCTAACCCAAAATCCCTCATTCGAAAGTTTGCAACCCAGCCGCAGCAGCCCCACGCCTCCCGCAGCACCCGCAGCAGCCTCTCGCCTCCGCAGCAGCCCATCGCCTCCCAGGTCCCACAAAGCCCTTCGAAACAGTCACTTCCTCAGTCTCGTAGCTAGACCACCACTCCGGCGACGAATTACTAGGCCCCGAGCCACCAACGCGAGAGCTGCCGATAGAACGGCGATGAACATGAGTTCGTAACTAGTAATGATTCCCATAAATTTCTGACTGTATTGACTCTGTCTCTAACTCTCTCTATTTGTCTCTCTATGTATCTTTTTCTTTTTTGTTGTTTTTGTGAAAAATGGATGATATTGAAGGTCGATGCATGGTTAATGTGTATTTATCTCCTTGGTTTGTTTGTTGTTTGTGACTTGTGAGAATCTACAAATGTGTTTCTCATATTTAGATTAAGTGAGGTTGAGGTTTCTCAGATTTCCAGTAGTACTGAACTACTGATTGTGTTGTAATTTTTTTGCTTGATGACAGAATGGGATAGAACCCCACTTGGAAAATCAATCAAGTTTTTCAGATCATCTTTCTAGCAGATTTTGCAGAGCATTTGGGATGATAATTGCAGAGCATTTGGGATGAATGTCCAGATTTTGCTAATGGGCCTTGTAATGACTTTGCAATTAAACAATATGGAAATGAAAAAAAGCCCAAACAAAAATTGGTTTCAGCTTAAACCTTAAAAAAAAAAAAAAAAAAGCCCTGAAAAAAAGCCCAAATAAAAATCGGTTTAAGCTTAAACCTAAAAAAAAACCCAAAAAAAGCCCAAAAGCGAAAAAGCCCACGAAAACCGGTTTAACCGGTTACCGATATGACCGATAATTTTCGGTATAACGGCTTATCGGTCGATTAACGGTTAAAAATCGGTTAACCGATAGGCTATCGGTCGATTAATCGGTAACCCTATTAACCGGACCGATATGACCGATACCCACCCCTAACCGTGCCACGCTAGCACAGTTAGATAAAAGAAAATATTTATATAGTATATAACATTAATCTTTTTAGTTCTTGAGTAAGGTTGCACTTCTCACCTATTTATCACACTGACAGGAGCGGAGCCAGGAATCCAGTCAAGCCAGGGCATGAATAAAATAATAAAATATAATGATAATTTTTTTTTTGGGTTCTCTTTATATATGGTAAATACAAATAAAAATTCATTATATTTATTTATCTATTAGTCTAATGATATTATAACAAAATTATTAGCATGCTCCACCTGAGATTGGCCAAAGAGGATGGAAAATAACCCAAATCAATATATTATAGCAAATAATCACAATCGAAGAGAAAAAAATAATTTTTAAATGGAGGAGCAAATGATTTTAAAATGCTGGGGCGAGGACATGGCTGGGCTACAATTTGACATAAAAATATATATAAAAAAAAATTAAAAAAAAAAAGTGCGCCCCTGCATGTCTTTGAATAGATCCGCCTCTGCACACCGATTAACGTGATCTGTTTTAAATAACTTCTCATGTTAGCAACTCAAAAAAAAAAAAAAAAAAAATGAAAGAGTTAGCCACTTAAAACATACAACATCAGTTGTGTGCCATAATTATGATAAATGGATGTAAATTTAGTTCTCGAGTAATGTTATTTTCACACTTATTTTATACCAACTAGCATGAAATAAATGTGATAAATAGATATGAAAAGTAATATTATTATTATGGGAAACTTCAATTACACCCCTGAACTTTTGTCACTTTTGCAAATACCCTCACAATGTTCAAAACATCTCACTTAAGTATATCAAACTTTGATTTTCTCTTACTTAGGTGTATTAAAGTTTGATTTTCTCTCAATTTGCCCATTCCGTACAGAAAATCATAACGAAATGCCAATTTTACCCCTAACTCCAAAACTATATCATTTTGGGTTCCAAAACTACAACACCCACCCAGCCCAAAACGACGTCGTTTTGGCTATTAATTTTTATTTTTATTTTTAAAAAAAAAAGAAAGATGAAAATTGAAAAAGAAAAAGAAAAAGAAAGCCACCCCATTTTGGCCAAGGGGGTGGCTAGAGCCACCCCAATGGCCGGTCTAGGGGTGGTCGAACCACCCACATGTCCAAGGGGGTGGTTTAGCCACCCCCATAAGGTCGAAAAATGAAAAAATTGGTTAAAATGGGTTTTGGGCTTTTGGGGGTGGCCGAACCACCCCATTGGGGGTGGTTCGGCCTAGGGGTGGCTTCGGCCACCCCCTACGGCCAATATGGGGTGGCTAAAGCCACCCCCAGGCCCTTGGGGGTGGTTTGGCCACCCCCAAAAGCCCAAAACCCATTTTAACCTTCTTTTTTTTTTTTTTTGCTTTTGGGGTGGCCGGACTACCACCTTGGGCATTGGGGTGGTTTGACCACCCCCAGACCGGCCATGGGCCAAGGGGTGGCTGGAGCCACCCCCGATTTTCATCTTTTTTTTTTCGATTTTCATCTTTTTTTAAAAAAAATAAAAATAAAAATAAAGGCCAAAAGGACGTCTTTTTGGGCTAGGTGGGTGTTGTAGTTTTGGAACTCAAAACGGTATAGTTTTGGAGTCAGGGGTAAAATTGGCATTGCGAAGGATTTTCTATACGAAATGAGTAAAGTGAAAGAAAACTAAAGTTTGATACACCTAAATGAGAGGTTTTGAACATTTATGAGTATTTGCAAAAATGACCAAAATTTAAGGGAATAAATGAAGTTTCCCCTTATTATTAGTTGTCAAGGTTGTGGCTAAGAAGGAAATTTCAAGCCACAACCGTGTCCATTTGGCCATTAAAAACCAACAGAAACGCGATCACATAAACAACCATTCCTTACATTTTCTCATCTTTAAGGTAAGAATGGCGGTAAGCTTCAAGGGTTGCTACATAGTGAAGCCAGCAGAGGCAACATGGAACGGCCCCCTACACTTATCAGAATTGGATCAAATTGGCACCGTAACTCATGTTTCCACAATCTATTTCTACCGCCCGGCGCTAAACTGGCTTTCACCACCTGACACCATTGCCAACACCCTTAAAGACTCATTGAGCAAGGCATTGGTGCCTTTCTATCCTTTAGCAGGCCGCCTACGGTCGATTGGCGGAGGCCGTCTCGAGCTTGACTGCAATGCTGAGGGGGTTCTATTCTTTGAAGCCGAATATGTGGCGGAACTAGACAACATCGACCACTTCTCTAAATCTCCTGAGTATCATTGCCTTTTCCCATGTGTAGACTACAGCGCCCCAATACATGAATTGCCAATAATGTTGGTGCAACTCACGTGGTTCAAGTGTGGGGGCATTGCCCTCAGCCTAACAATATCACATGCTATTGTTGATGGACCAAGTACCCTGCACTTCGCCTCTGAGTGGGCTAGGCTTGCTCGGGGTGAGCCATTAGAGACAGCGCCATTCCTTGACCGTAAAGTGTACGTTGCGAGCTGGAGATCCCTGGCCGCAGACTGCTCCCGACCTCGACAACTCAGAGTATAACCCTTTACCAGTCTTGCTTGGGCAATCAGATAGCGTAGAGGAGGGAAAGAAAGAGAAGACGGTGGTCATGCTAAAGCTTTCCAAAACCCAAGTTGGAAATCTCAAGAACATGGCAAATGACGGTAATCTTTGATGTTCGGAATCAATCCTTGATGTTTTCCTGCCTTCAATGTCAGTTAGGATGGGATCATTGATAGGATTTGATTTGTAATAAAGGATCTTCAAATGTAATAATCTAGTCGTTAAGTTAGTTCGTTAACTTACGGCTTATAACCGCAGGGAAACATAAGGAGACCCAGAGCATTAAATTCACCTAAATGATTGTTTAAAAAAAATAAATGCATAAGCGTCAGGTCAACAAGAAAATTTTGAAAGTCAATAAATTTTTTTTTTGACATGTCCACCCAAAGGGAGAGAAATTGAGGAATGAGATTTGATCTAGTCACCTCCGTTTCATGAGGCGTTGTCTCCAGCCAATTGAGTTATGCCATGAATGTTAGGGATTGTGCCCCAAATCCCAATGATTTTATATCCATACTACCATCAATATTTGTAATAAATATATGTTTTATTCAATATTTGGGAATATAAATGTATTTTACATGCTTATTACAAGAAATTTCATCATATTTATTATGCATGTGAAAGGTTGACGTCGTCTTTCATTGTGCAAAAATTATTAATAATAAATAAACACTCGAAATAGAATGGATCCTTGTAGAATATGGCAATTTAAGGGTGTTGAACCTCAATAACTACATCGGCATTGTTATTAAGCTCATCAGGATTAATTCAAACCTAATTTAGAGAAGATTGTTTGTTTTTGTTTATAAACTAAAGGAAAAATTACACTTTACCCCTCAAAGTTTGGGGTGAAAAATTGGGGTGCAAAAATGGCCAGATGGCCAAATGGGTGGCTATGACCACTCTGATTTTTTTTTTTTTTATAATAAATAAATATGAAAAGTTTGGGATAAAATTGGTCAAATTACAAAAATTTAGAAGTTTGGGGGGTGCATTGCAAAAATTGAAACATTTGAGGTCGAATTGAAAATTGCCCCAAACTTTGGGAAGTAAAGTGTAATTTTTCCTAAACTAAATACATAAAAGTAAAAGTAAGATAAATTGTAATGGGGAAAAGAATAGGGGGTTGACTTTACTACTAACCGCATAACAATGGTCAATCACAAATTAACAATGAAAATTCATTTTATGCATGATAAGACTCATGTCATTCGAGTAGTCAAGAAAATATATTAAGAAATAAGTATAATCCATCTTCAGTTGCCACAGACGGTCTACATAACCTCTAGATGCAGTACGGTCTGTCTTCCCTAAGTATGAACTATTAAATCTTTTAATGAGTAACACACAATCAAGAAATAAGCATAACTTATATTCGATCAGTATGAATCGTCCACCTAAATTACATTGAGCTAGGGTGTAGAACGATTCGTCTTTCCTACGCATGGCTTATCAAACCCTCTTAATCATGTATCAGTCAAAATCGTAGCAAAACCATCATTCTTATAATGACAAAAAATAAGAATGATTGAGTTCAATCAAGATAAAAAATTAAAAATTAAAAACAAAAAAAAAAAGCTTTCTAAGACAAGATAAAAACTCTATCAAGATTGAATATAAGCATTAAAGATCAATTCTCATAGTTATACAACCATTATGCATATAGAAAAACCCATAAATTAAAATACAATCAAACCATTGTTACTTGGACATGGCTACATCATTATCCTATTAATTACAAAATTAGTTGCTCATAATGGTGCTGGGATGGCCTTTTACCATGTTCATCTTCTCCTCAACTCTTCAAGCCTACAAGAAGATATTTATCTGAATTCTCTCTAAGCCTAAGCACCTCCTTCTCTTGAGAGGTTTAAGACATATTTATATGGTCTAAAATAAACCTAGGTGTAACGCCCCCAAATCTGGCCTTTACCAATCTGGTAGGATTACTGACAATTACCCAATATAGCTAACTGGTAGCTAATTGGGGAACTGTCCCTTTTAAGTATAATAAGAGTAAACATATATGAATGTGAAATAAATATGGAGAATCTAATAACCATGAAAGAAGTATACATATCCTTGAATGTAGACATGGAGTAACTAATGGGAATAAATAACTTGATCAATCCTGATTACAACATAAAGATCTCTATCTTAATAAATCAGAAGTGGCAACCTCGCCACTCTCCTCTTCCTTGAAAGAGGTTTTCTACAAAATGTAATAACCGCACAACTCTAATTACTTAGTAAGTAAACCTTACAGTTAGATACGACATAAGCCAATTACTATTGAGCAGAAATAAACGTGTAGTTTCACAAAAGTTTGAAAAAGTATTGTCTCTATTAATACACCATAAAAATATATTTTTTGTTGAAATAAAAAGTGTATTTCCAGCGACAATCGCCTAAGTGAGAAAAGTATGCTAATGTTTTTTTAATAAAAAAATAGGGAAAAGTACGTATGCCTCCTTCAAACTACCCCGCATTGTCTATGTCTTCCTAAACTACTAATTGTGCCAATGTCCCTAGCTTCTAAACTACCAAAAAAATGTTAATGTCCCCAAAGGCTAGTAAAAAGACAAAAACAACCTGAAAAAATTATCAATAGGACAAAATATCCTTATAAATTCGAGAGAAAAAAAAAATGAGGAAAAAAATTAAATCAAAAATTAAAAGTTAAAAGTTAAAAGTTAAAAGTTAAAAAAATAAAAATAAAAATAAAAATGACACTCTTTGTTTTTTATTTTTTTTCGTTTTTTCGTTTTTTAATTTTAAGATTTTTTTCCCTAAAATGACACAATTAGTAGTTTGGGAGTGACATTGATAAGGTTAAAAGGTGATAATTTGAGGGAGATATGTATATTTTTTATAAAAATGAATTGCTTTCTTAAATTTCTTGTTACGAAATTTATTATGAAAAACACCATAACCCATTTAATCAATTAGTTGTTACAAAATACTTATACCCCACGAATTAAACCACAAAATATTATGTTGTGGTTTGTTTCTGCCTAACGTTCTTATTCAATTCTCATTGTAACTTACAAAGATCCATCTCTTCATAAGGGTTCTTTGAAACTCTTGAAAAAACTCTTTATCCGATTCGTATGAAATATTATTTTATACATGTACTTTGAAACCATGAATTTTCAGCGAGATTATAATCTCTTTCATACTAATTTTATTGTTAAAAAAGTTATATTTACATAAATATGTTATATTTTACTATCCATCCTAAATAATAATTTAAAATTATTGTTATTTGATCTTTAAGCTGGTTAAATTATGATTAATTAAATTATTTTATTATTTTATAAGCCACGTAACCAACATAGTGCACATCTTTCAATGCATTAGTTTTCCCTATTGTCCTCCAAATTTTTGTGCCTTTTGTACATCCATGGTCCCTCTGCCTTCAAGCATGTCACTAACAAATGAGTTAACAAGTTGGGTTATATATATATATATATATATATATATATATCAATTAAAAAACTGTATCGACCTATTCTCAAAGGTGTGCTCTTGCACTATACAAAAATTCTGACTATTTAAAGGAACTACCGCACTCATCATGTAAATGCTATTTCAACAAACGGCATGCATGATTTGCGGAAAAAAAATGAAACGTCTTTCTCATTTGAGTAAGATTAATGCTACTCTTTACGTCTATTTAATTATTGTATTCATTTCATATTACCATATGTGACTTGTTTTTCGTAGTTTTTTATAATAGTTATTTAAAAAAAATTAAAAAAATCACTTAAAACACATCGTCAACCGGTATAAAATTATTCATAAATAGATGTGAAAAAATAGCATTAACTACTCTTCACACGTACCACTTATCGCACTCATTTTACACTGGCTTACGTGACGTGTGTTAAGTAACTTTCCATGTTAGCCACTAAAAACAAGCTACACAAGCAAAGTGTGATAAATTGGTGTGAAAAAATAATAGCCTTATTGGAATAATGCTATACACTACATTAATATCCTAATTTTATCCCATTATGTAGAAGCAGCCGCTGGATTTAGTAGCCATTGAATATTATTTTCTAATAAGGACTGATCTAATGGTTATTAAACCATGCAATATCAACGTAGTTAGATAAAAGTAAAATATTTGTATAGTATATAACATTACTCTTTTTAGTTCTCAAGTAAAGATGTACTTTACACCTATTTATCATACCTATATCACACCAGCTAATGTGATATGTTTTAGTTAACTTCTCATATTAGCCGATAAAAAAAAAAAAAAAAAAATGGCCACAATAGCCTTGTGACATAAGTGTGATAAATAGATGTAAAAAGTAATATTTCTCTTCTTACTTTTAGTTCTCAAGTAATGATAATTTTCACACTTATTTATACCGACGGATGTGAAATGAATGTAATAAATAAATATGAAAACTAATATTATTATTAGTTGTCAAGGTTGTGGCTAAGAAGGAAATCTTTTTTTTCTTTTTCTTTTTTTGACATGTCCACGCAGGGGTAGAGGGAGGGAGATTTGAACTTGTGACCTCCGCTTCATAAGGCGTAGTTCACAACCGATTAACATGTCCACGCAAGGCTAAGAAGGAAATCTGAAGCCACAACCAAGTCCATTTGGCCTTTATAAACCAACAGCAATGCAATCACATAAACAACCATTCCCTACGTTTTCTCATCTTTAAGGTAATTAATAATGGTGGTAATCTCCAAGTATTGCTACACAGTGAAGCCAGCAGAGGCAACATGGAACGGCCCCCTACCTTTATCAGAATTAGATCAACTTGGCACCATAACTCATGTTCCCACAATCTATTTCTACCGCCCAGAGCTAAACTGGCTTTCACCACCTGACACCATTACCAACGCTCTTAGAGTCTCATTGAGTAGGGCACTGGTGCCTTTCTATCCTCTAGCAGGCCGCCTGCGGTCGATTGGTGGAGGCCGTCTCGAGCTTGATTGCAATGCCGAGGGGGTTATGTTCTTTCAAGCGGAATATGAGGCGAAACTAGACAACATCGACCACTTCTCTCAATCTCAAGAGTATCATTCTCTTTTCCCAAGTGTAGACTATAGCGTCCCAACTCATGAATTGCCAATAATGTTGGTGCAACTCACCAGGTTCAAGTGTGGGGGAATTAGCCTCAGCCTAATGATATCACATGCTATTGCTGACGGACCAAGCGCCCTGCACTTCATTTCTGAATGGGCTAGGCTTGCTCGAGGGGAGCCATTACGAACGGCGCCATTCTTTGACCGTAAACTATTGCGAGCTGGGGATTCCCAACCGCAAATTGCTCTTGACCTCGACAAGTACTCAGAGTACAACCCTCTGCCAGTCATCCTCGGGCAATCGGACGTAGAGGAGGGAAGAAAGGAGAAGACAATGGTCATGCTAAAGCTTTCCAACACCCAGGTTGGAAAACTCAAGAACATGGCAAACGACGGTAATGTTGAATCATTATTTATCTCACAGCTTATACCGATAAAAAGAATAATAAAATTAATCATTTGACTAATATTTTAAGACTTACTTTCCTGATGCCCAACATGTGAATTCAATACATTTGACTCTAATACGTTAAATCATCACTGGTTCAAAAAGTATAAGTAAATAAAAAAATGATAAATTTAATCATTTAATTAATATTTTAAGAGCATTCACAATGGCTTAGCCATTTCGTACTTTTATATAAAATATATAAGCAAAACACTACCAAAAAAAAAAAAAAAAACCCCCTACATCGGATTATGCATCTCAAATACAAAATACATTTTTGTTGCATTTGTAAACAAGCAATCTTATTAATATACTATTTCTCTTCCACATCTCTTTTTTTCCAATTATTTTACCATTTCTCTCTCAAAATCTCTTTTTTCCCAGAAGTTAAAAATTAGGATCTTTAGGAAATTACAATCCTTATAAAAATAAAACTTAAATGATATAGATTAAAAAAAAATAGATAATTGGATGTATAGTGTCTTTTAAAACTCATTAACTAATTAAATTAGATAAAGTGGGTTTTGATTAACCATTTTACATAAAAATATACATAAACCAATGTGATTGCTCTGACAGGTAAAAGTAGTGATAGCGGCCGTGCTTACACTCGGTACGAGACAATTGCAGGACATATATGGAGGTGTGCATGCAAGGCACGTGAACTCAAAGATGAACAGCCTACGGCAATAGCTATTTCTGTTGATTCCAGGAACCGCATGAATCCGCCACTACCAAAAGGGTATCTCGGCAGTGCAATTCTTAATGTTATTGCTAGGAGCCATATGGGGGAGCTGATGAACAAACCATTAGGCTATGCTTCGAGCATGATAAGACAAGCTATCGACAAAGTGACGGATACGTATGTGAAGTCAGCAATTGAATTTTTTAGAAATCAGCAGGACTTGACTCGGTTTCAAGCAATCGAGGAGCCTTTCTTCGGAAATCCAAATGTTGAGGTAGTGAGCTGGTTGACGCTGCCAACCTACAACCTTGATTTTGGATGGGGAAACGAGATTTACATGGGGCCAGGAGCACATGATATTGATGGAAACTCATTTATCCTTCAGAGTCCTGATGGAGATGGATCTTTGATGGTGATATTGTGTCTGCAAGTGGCTCATATGGATGCATTTAAGAGGCACTTCTATGAAGATATCATATAGTTTGCTGGGGGAAAGAAAGGAAAAAGAATAAATATTTTATGATATTTAATATTGCATGCTTATGAAATTGATGACTAGGTAGGAAAAAAAAAGTCATTATTTAGAAAATAAGCCTATATGCATGATTTCAAGTAAGAAATTTCTTCAATAAATATGCATACGATTCTTGCTCCACATCCCAAGCCCTGACAAAAGACTCTAAGCTCCAACTCGATCTACTACCTGCCAAACTCTGAAACAAATAATGTTTAACATGTAGAAGTGTGCAACTGCTTAAATTTACAACTTAGTAAGTACAAACCACATAGAAATAAATCATGAGATTAATAAGCCCTTATGTAGACTCAAAATGAATTGAAGGTCACGTTTAGGAGTGACGCCCCAACTTTACTCAATGAAATCATAAGCAAAAACCTCTAGTTTCCATGTGACATTACGACATTAACGATAGAATCTCATAGAGAAATTTTTTTTTTAAAAAAAAATGCCTAAGGATTCATCACATAATACCAATGAATCCTTATTATAATAGAATAGATAGAAATGTAGTTTTACTTACATATAAATACACACTAGGTATAAAAGAATACATGAATCGTGTAATATTCTCAAAAGCAATAAACAGCTGATATTATCATGTTAAATGGACACAATATAAAACATGCACATCACAATCATAAACACAAAGATTTGTGTGATGACCCGCTTTAGTAACACATGACTATTTCTTTTTTTTATTAAAAAAAAAATAAAAAAAAACCTTAAAAACCTTATCACGAACAAAGCGAATCATCACAATGGTACAGCAATACCGCAGTATGCCATGAACCCATGCATTAACCTTATTAACAATACAATAAAGTCTCACAATGCTGCATGCATCATCTATGATTCATCAAAGTCCATATCATTGCTGCGAAAAATAAATAATATTAGACATAGCATAACACATTTGAGCTGACATACACATATATGTGAATAAAGTTTTAAATACAAAAGAATGGCTTAACAAAAGTGTCATAGGCGACACAAGTCATATACAAAATATAAACAGTTTAGGCATATATATATACATTAAATGTCTATACAAAAGATGAACAAAAACATAGTCCAACAAAAAGAATATTTGGCACACTATGCCTCAAGCATCATAGTAGCACAGATACATGGCCACCAGATCCTCATCAGGTGCATCGGTACCTGCATCTACAACAACATCATTTGCACAATCACAAAGCCGAAGCCGAAATGCAACCACACAAGCGGATAATTGATTCCATGGTCTCTAGTAAGTATAGAATTTACTTATTTTTCCATTGAGCCAACACTTCAATACTACGTTCATTAACAATATCAACTACATTGATATGGCTATAGTTGATAAGGTAAACATCACAGTCTTGAGAGTCATTTGAAAACATACAAAATTAGTTGTGAGAGTATACGTAAGCCCGACCTTCCACTCTCAGAACATACACATACAAACACATTTAATCTATACGTGCTTATATATTATATAACCTAGTTATACCTATAGGTATGCATCCATTAGTTAGAGTGAACACAAGCTCATAAGCATAGCTAAGCAACAAAACCTATCAGAAATGCATCATCTATCATTCTAGCTGTAATGTTATACATATGCTAATCTCCCGCCACATGTACATACTGATACATCTAGCATAAAACCATCATAAAACATCATATGCAAAACCATTCGTAACAATATCCATTTGCTCAGCTACATCTCCCTCCACATATGAATACTATTACGCCTAGCAAAATTCCTCATATATGCATGCTCATGCCTCATCATATAGTATCATTCTACATTGGTATTCATTACCATAATAGTGCCATTCTTCATTCTCATCTACAACATTTAGTGTCATCTACTGCCACATTGGTACCCAATACCATAATAATGCCATTCTTCATCATTTCATTCATGTCATGTTAATGCTCATGTTTGTGATCATGTCATCAAATCAGAAAGCTCATGTACAAATCATATATCATATCATGAAATCACATGTTCATGCCATAAATCATGCAATCCATGAAATTATTCATATTAAACCTATTTCATCATCATAAATCTCAACATATAAAACTCATAGAAATAATTCATAAATGTTCATCAAATCATCTTATAAAGCATCATCAAATCATTAAAGTATCATAAATTATATTTTATATCAAGTAATGTTGGCTCGAAGTCAAATAACTATATCTTGCTTTAAACACATTTTGAAAATGTATCTTTTTGCTTAGTAAGTAAAAATACTTACTAAACGTTAAAACATTTAAATCACTAAAACATTGTATCTTTGCTCAGTAAGTAAAATAATTACATCAATTTGCTTGCTTACACTTAGTGAACCTTAACCCACTTGCAAGTGTCTATGCATTTACATGGTCAATACATCATTAGACTCTATCCTTGGCTCAACAACTCAAGCTTTACAAAGATACTTGAGCACGACAAGTATTCCACTCCAAAGATTAAACTATAGCATTCCAAGGTTTCCTTTTGTCACCATTTTAGCTAATAACACTAAACAATAGAGAATCTCTAGGGTTGAACACTCCAAAATATCCAAACCAACACTTAGACAAAAACTAGGGTTTTGGGTCTTACCTTGACCTTCGATGGAATTCAAAGTTTCAAAACACGAAACTTCAACCCGATGCTCTAGGATGGTTTAGAAGCTCTCTAAAAACAAAAATCCCAAATAAATTTGAGATATTAAACAAAACCCTTAAAAATATAACGCACACTCAGAAAAAGCTAGGGTTTATGGATTTACCTTAAACTAATTGGTGAAAACGACGATCTTACCCCAAGAAACTCGTTCCCGAGGTAGGACTAATTTGCCTTTGGAAACCTCAAATAATCACTACCTAAGGTTTGGGTACAAACCCTAGGAGGGAGGAGAGAGAAAATCAGAAGAAATGGGGAGAAAAAAAAAATGATAGAAAGAAAGAAAGAAAATAAAAATGGTGTTTGTCTCACGTGTTGGGTATTTATACTAGTGTGCCTCGTCCAGATGAGAGGACCCTCGTTTGGACAAAAATAAGTTACTTCATCTGCAACTCGTTTGGAGGAGGTTAAAGGCGAGGCATTCTGTGACAACCAGTGAAACATCTTGTCTGAAAAGCGTTCGGACGAGACTGCAGACAAGGTCTTATGTGACGCTGTGACATCTCGTCTGAAGAGCTTCTTGACGAGATAGCAAATGAGCCTAAAAACCAATTAGCAGATTTCCTGTTCAGCTTTAGCAGCATCCTTCAGTTCAACAACACTTATTTTCATTGTAAATACTTCTCGTCCGAAGAGCGTCTTGACGAGATAGCAGACGAACCTGAAAACTGGTTAGCTGATTTCCAGCTCAGCTTTAGCAATAGCCTTCAGCCTTCAGTTCAATAACACTTATTTCCATTGTAAACTTAAAGTAAATGTCTTATAACTTTTAGAAGACATTGACTTTAAGTTTACAACGTAAATAAAGAAATGCCTCCAATTTGGACTGAAATAACAATACTAAAAAATTAATTCCCACTAGAAAATTCGATTTTCGGCAATTATTGACAAATGATTCATCGATGTTCATCATTATACACTTTAAGAACATTCACTGATTTAATCATGACGAAATACTGGCATCATCATGGCTAAATCAAACAAAGAGAGACCAACCTCTTCGTCATGATGGAATTATGACATCGTCATGACAAAACCAAATAGAGTGTCCAACCTCTCTGATCAAAACCGTTAAAGCCTCGTCATGACCTTACGAAACATCACCGAGAGCTTTAAACTAATTTTATTAGTGTTTTGTCATGACGGTTTCAAGACAAAATTACACAGAGAACAACAATTAATACATAACAAACACCTCCTAGAATTTATTTCAAAGAACACAAGCATAAGGTAACTCAATGAATACACACTGAATAATGCCAAAATATTAAACCTAACAAGGTGTATCAAATAAGTGTCACAGATGGCACGTAAACATCCATAAATATACATTCCAAATATAAACTTAAAGGAAGAATATACAAGAAAATAACCATAGAACAACAAGGATAGCTCCTCAGAGCCTAGCATCAAACACGCAGTAGATGGTCCACTAACAATCAAATATGGCAAAGGGAGTTTCACCCTCATATTTATATAGATATGATGTTATCATATTTAATTAGGCAAAACAAGTGAGTCAAACATTAAGTGAGTCTTCTATTTTCATAGTATAAAAAAAAAAACTTGGTTTATTAAAAATAATATAAATAGAGGAAAATAAATTTTACCCTCTAAAGTATCCACGCATTTTCATTTTAGCATTCAATGTTGTACATTCAAGCCTCTTAACTCATATATATTAATTCTTGGGAAAAGTATAAAATAGCCCCCTAAACTACCACACATTTGTAATTTAGTCCCCTAAATTTTTAATTGGTATAAAGTAGCCCCTCAAACTACCAACTACTTATAAAATGGCCCCTTCTGTTAGATGAAACCGTGAAAATTGATGGAAAACCCAAAACGACGTCGTTTTGGGTGTTAAAATTACTAAAATGCCCATGTTATAATAATAAAAAATAAAAATAAAAATCCCCCCAAAAGACATCGTCATTTTGTTAGGGTTCGCCATGAAGCGCCATGTTCAGATCTGGTTTTTCTTGTTCACTATCAAGCGCCACATTTAGATCTGGTTCGCCGTGAAGCTACGATCTCTCTCGCAGTTCTTCCAGATTTAGTTTTTCTTCGAAAATTCCATTCCCTCTCGCGTTCAACTCTCGCTCTTCCTCCAACCTCTTCACCTTCGTCTCCAAAGAACTTGCTCAACCACAAACACACAAATCTCAGATCCAAAATTAGAAAATCTCAAATCTCACAGAGATGGACAGAGAGAGAGAGAGTTTACAGGATTGAGTTACTATTAATTAAACTCGCTTGTATATCAATATGGCAATTAAAGATGGCGAACTATCACTTAATTAAACTAGATTAAGTTACTATTAATTAAACTCGATTTTTATCGTTTACTCATTAAATCATTAATTTCGAGAAGCGTCGGAGATGGGGTAAAATCTGGGCGTCCTCTTCACTACGATTCAAACCCTAAATAACATATTTGTGAGGAAAGGGAATAATGGGTTGCAGTGAGAAAGAACTATGTTCGCGGGGGGAGGAAGGGGAAGGAAGGGGGGGGGGGGGGGT
>CM017325.1:30288979-30418348 GCA_006937295.1 Carpinus fangiana
GGGGTTGTTCACAAGTGCAACAAAACGACGTCTTTTTGGGTTTTTTTTATTTTTATTTTTATTTTTATTTTTATAACATGGGCATTTTAGTAATTTTAACACCCAAAATGACGTCGTTTTGGGTTTTCCATCTATTTTCAGGGTTTCATCTAACGGAATGGACCATTTTATAAATAGTTGATAGTTTGGGGGCTACTTTATACCAATTGAAAGTTTAAGGGGTTAAATTACAAATGAATGATAGTTTGGGGAGCCATTTTATACTTTTCCCTTAATTCTTTAGCATTGTTATCTATTTTATTTTGATTATTTTGTATTTTCAGATTCCTTAAAAAAATACAATTAATTTTATTGAATTTGGGCTTAAAATGCATTTCAAGGTTAGCAATTGTTTTGCACAGCCCAGTGGATCGTTTCCGATCTTGTACAAGCCAAATTAGGTGGAACAGAATTACAGAAAAGTATAGGGACAAATACGTCATTTCGAAGTGGCCTGCCGATCCACCAGTACTAGGGTTTTGGGTCTCCCACGACCTCATAATATAAGGCCGCGCAATTCTGTCACCATAGAAGCCGTCAGACACACACAAGCGCTTCTCTCTCTCTCGCTATCTCTTTGATAAGGAACTAGGGTTTCGAACCGCAATGGGAGTTTTCACGTTCGTGTGCAGGAACTCGGGCGACGAGTGGACGGGAAAATCGCTGTCCGGGGAGCTGGAGGCGTCGGCGGGGTCCACCTTTGAGCTCCAGAGGAAGCTCGTCCATACCGCTCTCTCCGCCGACTCCTCTGGTGGAGTTCAGTCCTCCTTCTCCTTCGTCACGCCCACCTCCGGAGTCTTCCAGGTCTCCCCCCCTCTTCCCATCTCTCTGTCCGCTTTCGTTGTTTGATGGTTTTATGTGAAAAACCTTGTTTTGATTCTGCCACTGTTTTCTTGAGACAGATTTTTTGTACTAGTATACTCTTCGTAGTTTTTCCCTGCCTGCGGATTGGTTTGTGTTTGATTGAATTCCGATGTGCCATGTTTGGATAGGGATTAATGGGTTATAGAAGCAGATAAAGAACTAATATTTTAGGTGAATATATGATTGTTGGTGTACGCCCTTGTTGGGGTTTCATGGCCTAGTGGCTTGGCAGTATGGCACTTTTTTCTCCGCGAGATCTGAGTAAAAGTTGTTTGGTACAGGTGATTATTGGTGGTGCCAGCGGTGGTGCTTTCATTGGAGGCGGTGGAGCAGCTGCAGCAGCTCCAGGAGGCGCAGCACCAGCTGCTGAAGCAGAGAAGAAAGAAGAGAAGAAGGAAGAGAAGGCAGAAGAGAGTGACGATGGAGACATGGGATTCTCACTCTTTGATTAGAGCATTTCTCAGTGACTATGGAGTTATCCATTATCTTATGGTTTTATTTCTATCTTTTTTTGTTGGGTCATTGTGAGTTATTCATACCATTAGATCTTGTTTATTGGATCATATTGCGGTATGAGGTGATCTGATCAAGTGACATGATAAAATTTTGTGTTGAGTAATATATCTTTGTATGTCTCTCAACCTTTTAAGCTTCTCAGCTTAAAATATGCTTGTTTTCCTAGGCGATATGAAAATGTTGGTTTTTGTTACATGCCTTTTTGAGGTTGCTTTGATATCATTTAGCAAGTGCATATGGATGGAGGCTGTTGAATAGAGGAAACAGGGGTTCTAATGTCTTGGTAGAGAGAGTTGAATCATAGGTTTTCAAGGAAAATTTGCGAAGAAAAGAGTGAGGATTTGTGGATAAAGTTGATTGGGTTTATGATATATTTTCTTTGAAACATAGAATCATCAATTTTGTTCTCCTTACAAGGATGTAATCATGTAACTCAGTAATAGGAATTTTAAGATTGCTTTAAAGTTGATAATTATGCAATTTTATT
The DNA here is from genome assembly GCA_006937295.1 of Carpinus fangiana. NCBI lineage: Eukaryota > Viridiplantae > Streptophyta > Magnoliopsida > Fagales > Betulaceae > Carpinus > Carpinus fangiana. The sequence goes on from CM017325.1 coordinate 30,290,886, forward strand.
TTATCAATTGTTTTCAAATAATTAAGAATTTTAATACACAACTATGCTAGATTACTTCTAAATAAATACATGTGGTTCAAAAGTCCCACGTGATTATTATTGAATCTATTTCGAAGATAAAGGCAGAATCTACTTGGTTTGGAATTCCAGCAGGTTGCTTCATGGCCAAACAGGGACTTCAACTACTGTCTCACCGGGGAGTATGCCTTTCTCTGTGCGAGGTGAAAAAAAAAAGAATGTTAAAACCTGGCTAGAGCTCCGGCAAGGCCGGGAAATTCAGGTTTAAGTCACAATGACTATGGTTGACAATGATGACACCGTCATAGTGGTAACGCTTGTGTCCGCCCAAGGCCTGTCCGGACTGAAAAGTCTTGTGGCATATGGCACATTTGTGTCTTTCTGATGGGGTTTGAGGGCTTAGAATTGGTGGTGGAAGTGATAGTGATAGTGGTGGTGGTCGAGGTGGAGGAGGATTGGTCTTCTGCTCCAACAGGGTTTCGGTGACTGGCCTTGTGTCCACCCAGCGCTTGGTAAGATGGGAAGGTTTTGTGACAGAGGGTGCACTTGTAATGGAGAGTTTGTGATGGCAGCGAGGGACGTGGTTGGTTGCTGTTGTTCATGGTTGTGGTGGCACCACCTTGACCTCCTCCTAGCATGAGGAGGCAGAGAGCTAGGTACTCTTCTTCGGTCGGAGGATTGTCGAGCCGGGGACGCTTAGAGCGCTTGCTCTTTGCCCATTGCTCAACGTAGTGGTCTTCTGCATTTTCATTATGCAGCAAAGGGGCAGCTGATATTGGAGAACTTAGAGCTTCCAAAGCCATCTGACGCGTTTGTGTGAATTCAGAGGGAGTTAGTAGAGTGAATGCTTATGTAGAAGGATAATGAATGGGTTTTTATAGAGTTGGAAGGTGCCTGAAGAAGTGATCAAAAAGGGAGTGAGCTGTGATGGCTTATGGCATTGGATTGGGATTTGAATCTGTGTTGGCAATGCATAAGATTGGAAGATGTGGGCAGTCGAGATGGTGTGGCAAGAGGGAATTGGAGAGTTCGAAAGTTGCTTCCATCTCATCATATGCTATAGATACTCACTCAATACGTGTTGCTCAATCAGGCATTCTTAATATTTAACTTTCTAAAAATTCAAAGGGTTTTCTATTTGGAAAGAAAACGTCATATGTTACCAATAATTATATTAGTTCATTATTATTGTTATGTACTTTGATACAAGGAATTACATGGAGTCATGTTAATTTTTTTATTATTTCTATACCTTCTAAATTTATAGAAGATCAGCCTCTTCACTAGCTCAATGATCACTTTGGAAGAAGGCTACGCATTCTAAGAGAATCATTAGTAGATGCTTTAAAACTTTTTATATTGTGTATATTTAGTTGATAAAAGATAAAAAATCATGTCCAATAATGTATTTTATTTTTGGGGTTTGCTAGGGGTTCTCATTATGGTGTTCTCCTAGCGTTCTTTCAGTCTTACGTAAAACATGATTTAAGAAACAAATAAAATTGTAGTACCATTTTTTTGTCAACAGATTAATTTTTATGAGTTAATATTTATGTTCTAATACTTTAAAACTTGTTTTTTGATTTAAAACTAAAACTTAAGGATTTGATCATCATAAATTTAGTGTTAATGTCTCAATTTTGGTGCTAATGTCTCAAATGTGGTGTTAATACCTAAAAAAAGGTAGTGAAGGTCACTATAATTTTTTTTTTTCTTAAATTATATTTTACGTAAGATTGGGAGAATACTAGGAGAACACTATGGGGGAGAACTTCTAGCATTTTTTTAAAATTTTTTGATTAGTTACTTTTAAATGAGTATTGTAGCTGATTAATATATATTTTTTTAATTATTAATATGTTGGAGTTTATATTTAAAAAATAATAAAATAAAGTGAAAATTGTATTTTTTTTGTATTAGCTAAAATGCATAACACTACTGGAGATGCTTAGCCCAGCTTTTGGCTATACTGCGTGTGGGTGAAATAATTGGCTATGACTATGAGTAACTTATTTTTGTAATTGGTTTCTCATCCTAAGCAAGTTAATTTAATTAGGTATCATTTGTTTTGACATTGACCCAAGAAATTTTTTCCATCCATCCCAAACACCATAATAAGGAAAACAATTTCCATAAATCCATGGCTGAACCAGTAAGAAAGAATATAGAATCTTGCCCTCTTGATTGGATATGGAAAAGAAAATTAAAGTTGATAATTAAATTAATAAAGTAAAAACAAATCATGATCCAATCAAGAGGGCAAGATTCTATTTTCTTTCTTTGACAATATAGAAAATTACAACACCAATCATTAGCAGGTACTACGATCCATGTCTAAATCCTTTCGAAACTATCATGTGTATAAACAAAAGAAAATTGTTTTTCATTCTCAAACTTCCTTCTCTATGACTATTTTTAGTACAATACCACGTGTTGGAGTATGTAAATTTAAATGTTAATTGTGAAAAAAAAATTAGTATTGGAAAAGGTTTTTTTTAGTTTGAGTGTTTGGTGCGGCATAAAATATTGGTTTATCTGAAAATGCTTTCAGTTAATCAAGAAAAATAACATTTATGAAGTATAAAATGGTTTACGCTTATTATCTGTGTAAATTATTTTTCGCTGCTCTCTCACATCTCCAAGTAGGCTATAGTGAGATAGTTCCTTTATGAAGCCTAAATGCCCAAACAGGTTTTAGGTCCGGATACTTGCACGGGCAAGTGAGCTTCACAAAAATTCTCTCGCAATTGCCTTCCCAAATTGCAAGAAATATGAGCAGGCAATTGTACTCGATTTCAATCTCACTCCTAAAGGCCTTCTATTCTCACACATACTCTTTATCTATAGTTCCTCTTCGTCGTCTCTTTCTTCTTTGCAAGTCCTCAAATTTTTATGAAAATATAAGAAATATTTTATTAATGTTCCGTACAAGCAAATGTTTGAACATATTTTATGCCGAAACAAACAGTGATGTGAGACGTATCTCAAGTCATATTGGTGTTGTCCCCCATCAATGATTGTAATTATGTTAAACAATGAGTTCTTAACCTTGTCATGGCAGCCTATGAAAGGGCTTGGTGAGAACTCAAAAGATCATCCTTGAGGTCAAACAAAAAAAATAAAGTCCTTTGTGCTTTATAGAAAGTTCTAGTACAGAGCTTAGGAATTCATTCTTATTCTCAACAAATTCTAATATCTCTTGAATTATTTTTAGAAAAAAAATTTCTAGAAAATTAGCGCTAAGAGGAAAAATATTTTTAAGAAAATTTCCAATCATTTAGAAAAATAACCATAATGAATGTAATGCAATCCGAAAGTATAAAACTTCATTGATCAAGTTGAAACTTGGAGAACCAAATTGTCATCAAACTCAAACTAAAATAAGACAACTTGTGATGTAATCCAAATTGGATTTTATTAAATTAAGTTAAAAGTGATTTTTTAACGTGATTTAGACATGTATTTCCACAAGTTTTTACTCCACCAGTTAGTTACTAGTTAATTGATCTTGATTTATTTTTTGTAACTTTTCCAAGATGAATCAAATTAATCAGTTTAATTTTGGAGGTGTTATATATAAGGCTCAACTTGTGGCCTAGGGTTTTAACCAAAGAGAGAGGATTGACTATAAAGACACATTTTCACTTGTTTCTACCAAGGAGTCATTTCGGATAATCATGACACTGATAGATCATTTTGACTTGGAGGTACATCAAATTAATGTCAAGACATTTTTTCTTAATGGGCATCTATCTGAAGATGTATATAAGGAGCAACCAGACAGGTTTCAGATTAATGAAAAAGAACATGTGGTGTACAACCTTAAAAGGTCTATCTACGGTCTTAAGCAAGCTTCAAAGTAGTAGTAATTGAAATTTGATGAAATTGTCGCTTCTTGTAGTTTTAAGAAAAATGTTGTTGATCAATGCATATATTTGAGGAATGGTAAGAGTAGATATATCTTTCTTATGCTATATGTGGATTATTTTTCACAACAAATGATAATGTGCTCCTACTTGAAACTAACCGTATGTTGTCTTCCCATCAGGACCTTGGTGAGGCCTCTTATGTATAGGGTATACAAATTCTGCATGACAAAATGAATGGTGGTCATTGGTTGTCATAGAAAACATACATTGATCAAGTTTTAAACAGGTTTCATGTGCATTCTTACTAACTTGGAAAGAAATCAATTATGAAGGGTGATATATTTTCTAACTCTTAATGTCCCCAGAGTATAATGAAATAACTCAGATACAAGCAATACCATATGCATCAATTGTTGGTAGTTTGATGTATGCTCAAGTATGTATACGACCTGATATTGCTTATGTTGTAGATGTACTTGGGGTGATACTAGAGTGATCCAAGTTTAAGTCACTAAAGAGCTGCAAAGAAAGTACAAAGGTACTTACAAGGCACTAAAGATTTTATGTCGACATATTTGCGATTCAACATTCTTAAGATTGTTGGATATTCTGATATTGATTTTTAGCAAATATTTTTATGATGGTAGGAGGAGTTGTTTCATGAAAAAGTGTTAAACAAATACTTATAGCTTCCTCAATTATAGAAGCAAAGTACGTAGCTTGTTGCCAGGCTACATGTTAGGCTATATGGCTACAAAATGTTATCTCAAAACTAATTATCGTGGGTACCATTGCAACGCCATTGAAGAAATTTTTGATAATTCTGCAGTTGTTTCTTTCTCTTGGAACACTAAAAGCTCTTTCTCATCCAAGCATATTGACATAAAATATTTGTTTGTTAAAGAGAAAATAGTCGAATCTCGAATATGTTGTGCATACTCCCACAGAACATATGTTAGCGGATTCACTAACTAAAGGGTTTGGCTTCTAGAGTGTTTCAAAAGCATGCGACTCATATGGGGCGGTTAGAATCTTCTGTTATATTGAGTTAGTAGGAGTTAATATGCTTTTCTATGTATTGTGAGTATTTTGCATTGTTTTGCGTGCATTTATATTGATTATGACATTATTTGTGTTATGATACGAGATATTGTGTGTTAATCTTCTTATGCTTCACTATTTGTGTGTTACACTTGCATTATATTTATCTGAATCATGTGATTGAGTACTTGTTATAAGTTATACATCTTTCGGTATATTCTTAACTTTTTACTTACAAACAAATTTGGATCAAATTGTACTTTGGAATGCCTATTTGCTTTTCTTTTATTTTTAGCCGTCAAGACAGGCTTTGAAGGAAAAAATTAATTAAGAGTCTGTTTGGGATTGCGTTTAAAAAATAGAGCTTTTAAGTAAAAAAAAAGTTTTTAGGCAAAAACTTCATTTTTAAGCTTTTGCCATAAGTGTTTTTTGGTAAATTTTAGGCTTTTTGAACCCTTAAAAGCGCTTTTTAATTTTTTTTACCAAACGACTATTTTTTTTTGCAAACGAACTTTTTGAATGTTAAAAGTATTTTTAAACCTCTCAAACGCAATCCCAAACAAGCCGTAAGAGATTGTTGTCACTTATCCATCTAGACACCCTTGAGCAGCAGAAGGCCGAGAGCTTTCTATGGGCTCTCTATCACTTGGTAATTTGGTTTATATATTGGTTAGAAATAGAAATACTGTGGAAAGTGAAATATATTTTTTTAAAATAATAATATAATTAAAATGAAGAGAAATTATAAAGTAAATAGATAGAGCCCAGTGGGCCCGACCTAATCGGTTGGTAACGCAGTTCAGAACCAGTGTTTGGAAACAGAAGCGGTACATGGGTAATAGGGTTTAGGGTTTCTTTAGCTTTCCAGGATCATCCTCAGCTGCTCCAGTTATTGTTGTCACTGTCTACGGGTTTTTAGGGTTTAGTCAGGCCGACTTGACCACTAGGCGAGTGAACCCCCGGATTAATAAGGCCAAACAAAAAAAAAATTATGGCCCTTTTTTTTATTAAGGCCCCAATTTTTTTATTTATTTTTAATAAAAATTTAAGGCATCTAATCATGATAAGTAAGTAATTTAAAAAAGGAAAATGTTAAAGGCCCAACTTTTTTGTCAAACTTTTGCCCAACTTTTACCTTTTTTATTTTTTTTAAAAAAACAAAGTAAAAAAAAAAAAAAAAAGTGTCTAAAGCAATAATATATTTTTTTTGTCATTCTTTTTATTGGTATTTTTTAAAAAATAAAAATTGCATTTTTCTTCATAAAAATGGTCATTTTTCATAAAAAATGACCATTTTTCTTTAGAAAAATGCAATTTTCATTTTTTAAAAAATACTGATAAAAAGAATGACAAAAAATATATATTATTGCTTTAGACACTTTTTTTTTATTTTTTACTTTGTTGTTTTTAAAAAAAATAAAAAAGGTAAAAGTTTGGCAAAAAAGTTGGGTCCCTATTATCCCTCTAAAAGCAAATATCTTTATACTTAAAAAGGTGTCTGGGTTTTTATGGTTTTTTGACAATTTTTTTAATAAGTATTGTTTGAAATAGATGTATCAATGAGGTAAAGATTCATAAAATGAAATTGATTTTTTTTTTTTTTAATATTTATTTTTGTGTTTGATTTTCTTGTGAGTTTTTATCGATTATTTTGGTTGGTTTTGATTAAAAAAAAAAAAAAATAGGCCGCATTTAAAAGTTTTGCCTAAGACACATAAAACATCGAGCCGGCCTTGGGTTTAATCTCTCACTTTCAGCGTCTATAGGTGGTCATGTCGTCGAGGCCTGAGCTGCAAGCTCCACCTGACATATTCTACAACGATGCTGAGGCTCGGAAGTACACTTTCTCGTCTCGGATCATCGAAATTCAGGTGCCCTGTTTCTCTTCCGGTTCTGTTTGGTTCCTGAGAAAATCATAGAATAATTAAATTAGTAGATAAGATAAAGTCTTTGTACTACGTATTGTGCGTTGTTTTGGGTTTGGTTTCTAAGTATTTACAAAAGGGTGGGACGTGAGTGTAATGGAGGGTGAGTGTATTTTGCTGAATTTGGGGAGATGGGTTTGTGTTGATATTTAATGATGTTGTAAAAACAGGCGAAGCTGTCAGAGAGAGCACTGGAGCTTCTTGCTTTGCCTGATGATGATGTACCCAGATTGCTCCTTGACATTGGTATATTTGCTCTCTCTCTCTCTCTCTCTCTCTCGATACATACACGCACCAATGCATATCTGAGTGTGTGATTGTAAATATTAATGTTGTCTGGTTTTGATGATCACTACTTAAAATGGTAAAATGGGAAGCCATACATCATCTTCTTCTTCACTGTGAGGTGGCAAGAAAATAATGGGCTTCCATTTTCCACCTTTTTGGTATAGAATGGGTCATGCCTAGAAGGTAATAGAGTTATTGGCATGTTGGAGAGGTAAGTTGAGAAGTCATAACATTTTAGAAGCTTGAAGGATGGAACCTTTGTACTTAATGTGGTGCATTTAGAGAGAGCGGAATGTTAGGAGCTTTGAAAATCACGAGATTTCGGTGCAAGAACTAAAGAATGTCATGTTCAAATCTTTTTATACATGGATGGTGGCGTATAATAGTCCGCATTTCTCTCTTTTTTCCTAATTTTTGTTCTTCTTTTTCACCTTACTAGGGGATTTCTTTTGTATACTTCTTGTGTATTAGAGTTGCGCCCCTCTACTCTTTTAATGAAATTGATTTACTAATAAAAAAAGGGGAAAATTGTATTGACACTGATGTTCATATATTTTGGTGGACTATCTTAAAAGAATGAGGATCATGTGATTAGATTTGATTGAAGGAAATGAATGAGTTGCTCATGAGGTGATGTGTCTGGTGTGCAAATTATGTGTAGCTTTATGAAGTTTGCAGGAACTCAACTCATTGGTATGCTTAGTTTTATCAGATTTAGCTATTTGACTGTTTGTATCATCATTCTTCTCAACTCATTGGTATACTTATATTTTCACCCCCTNTTTTTTTCCCCCCCCCCCCCCCCCCCCCCCCCCCCACACACACACACATTATGCTGAATGGAGCTTCAATACAAATTGAAAAAGGGCTCTGCATGATCTGTTTACTTGGAAAGCGGATGATCTACCTTTCCATCTACCTTATATATATATAAAGTCTTTTTATGTTTGCTTCCATGGATAATGATTTAGGAGCTTGACTATTGAACTTTCAAATTGTAAACTGCTAATATTGCTTGATTTCGTCAATGTTTCTGATGGTTTTATGAGCCTTGCCATGTTGTCTTTAGAATTCAATGAGAGGCTAAATAAACATGAGGAATTTAACTTCAAGAATTGTGGTTTTCTGTAGGTTGCGGATCAGGACTTAGTGGGGAGACTCTTTCAGAGAATGGACACCAATGGATTGGCTTAGATATTTCGCAGTCAATGCTAAGTATGTACATTTTGGGTTTGATTGATGCTGAAACTTCTATCCTCTCTCTCTCTCTCCCCCTCTTTTTGATTTTCTCCATTCCACTTTCTTTTTCTATTTAATTTAATTTAATTTTTCTTAAATCTAGATGTTGCATTGGAGCGGGAGGTTGAGGGCGACCTTCTAGTTGGTGACATGGGTCAGGTATAATGAACTTTTTACACTTGTCATGCTAGGGTAGATAAAATAATAGATTGTACCTCATATATTAGGTTCATTGCACGTGTTATTTCAATTTACTATGTGATTTAATTTTTTCCAGTTGCTTGCATGTTATCAAGTGATTTTGTCAAAGTAAAGTGGTGAATTGTAGAAAAGTATTTGCCTGAGTTTTATGTGCAGTTTCAATTTTGGCCAAGAAACTATTGTATTCTTGGAAAATCTTAATTCAAGTTGCATTCTTTCACTTGCATTTTTGTTTGTGAATTCATCTATATCAATATAATTTCTTGAGACCATTATTGCAATTTTGATGCTCCGGTTGGTTCCATTGTGGAATTTCCTCACTACCTTTGTTCGAAAGTTTCCTTACCTTCTGGATTAGTGCTAGTTCCATCGGCTGTTAGTTCTTATTACCATACTGTTATCATAAGTGCTTGATCTTATCTCCTACTGATGATACAGGCTGTTTAACCTTACACTAAAGGAAAAAGACGTTTGCAAGTCAACTTGCATAATTGCTTTACATTAACTCAACTTGAAAGTTATAATGGTGTATGTTTTAAATTTTGTTGTAGGGCTTAGGACTTCGTCCTGGCGTAATAGATGGGGCCATCAGCATCTCTGCTGTTCAGGTTTACCTTCTTGTTTCAATTAATATTTGTTGAGATGAATGTTTTTGCTTGCTATGTTTTTAAAGATGTGTTACTTTTCAAAAAAAAAAATGTTTTTAAAGATGTGTTGTATGTTAGCACTTGCTGTGTATGATGAACTCTTGCTTGTAACTTGCAGATCAATATATTGTTTGGTGAAGCTATTTTCTGCCTCAGCTTAGTCTGTATCCCCAAGTTTCATACCCAATGACTGAAGATTTTCTGTATTTGAATTAGCTGTGTTTTTTTTCTGAGCTTGATTAGCCCTTTGTTCCCCATATATATAATCTTGTGGGAAGCTTGACATCCCGAGAAATTTATTTTTAACTTGATTTATGTACTAGAGAGGATTCTTTGATGGGAGGGACCGCACTATTGGGATAGGGGTGACAATTCTGGGCCAAGACAAATTCTGTGATGTGATTAATTATTTTGGCACTCTTGCTGCATTGTATATTCATGTTTGAAATATTAACCTTTATATGGGATGTTAACCAAGTCTAAACATTGATTGCACGTGACTTTAGATGGCTGCAAAAATACGTAGGCTCTTCCAAATATGTCAAGTAACAATGACAAACTCACATGACGTGGGTATGTGTATCAAATATGCTTCTGTCACACCTTTTGTGACTGAAAAAGATGTTCTATGGGTCTTTTGCACTAGCAAAATATTCCCATGCTGTGAGTTCCCAATTTTAGAACTGTGAATAGAGTATTGAGAAAGGGAGCCTAGTGTTTTCGATTTAAGATGTCACTTTGATGTGAGATTGTTTCTGAAACTGTTTGGATTTATGACATTGATTTAGTCCACTGACCCATTTTCTGTTGGGATGCCTTCTACATCTCATTGATTTGTGCATCTTTCTGTGGTTGACAACTTTCTGCTTTTCTCTCCCTTTTCTGTCCCTTCAGTTTGAAGGCTGCATCTTGCTCTAGTGTTCTCTTTGTCTATATTAATTAGTCAGATTCTCCTCCATTTTATGGTTGCATTGCTTTGGGGAAGGAAAAGATACATTATAATTGACAATCTTATGCTCTACTATCATAAATTTCCTAGTTCATATCAGGCTTTTTTAAACGTTTATATTTGTTTTAATATAACAACATTGTACGCAAATTTAATGCTTTTTGTGAGAGCCTTAAAGCCCACAAATTTGGCTTTTTCATTCTACATTCATATTCATAATCTTTGCTGCTTTCGTTTTTGTTTCTTGAGATAGTTTCTTTAGGTATTACTGATTCTCCGTTAAAATACAAAAATGTTTTTAAAAATTCACTGGATGTATGTTGCTTATTTGTTTCCCCTTGTTTTGATTTGGCAATGCAGTGGTTATGCAATGCTGACAAGTCCTCTCATGACCCACGATTAAGATTGAAGTATGTTTCCATTTTTATCCTTCACTCACTCTTATGGTAAAATGATGTGCTAGAATTACAACAAAAGTGCACTCATTTTTTCTTTTGGGGGCTTTCTCTCTCTCTCTCAGACTAAGCATGCTTGATTCTGTGGTGTTTCTTTTGCTGCAGTATTGATGTGTTTGGTTCAATCTTTTTTAGGGCTTTCTTTGGATCATTATACAGATGCTTAGCCAGGGGAGCTAGAGCAGTACTTCAAGTGTACCCTGAAAATCTAGCCCAGCGTGAATTGATATTGAGTTTTGCAATGCGTGCTGGATTTGCTGGAGGTGTGGTTGTTGATTTCCCACACAGGTATGCAATAGGCTATTAGGGCAATCTTACAATAGGCTATTCTTGATTGTGAAAATTGCTTCTGTTCAGAACATCTTAGGTGGGTTACTTAGAGTTAGAGACACTAGTTTGAGGATTTTTATTTTAATCCTCTATTATGTGCTTGTTTATTCTTGTCATAAAAATTCTCTCTTATGCTGAGTTGCACACAAACAGAACACATACAAACAGTGACAAAAGCATCCAGTCATGTGAGAGCTCTGAGTTTGCATCCACATTCACTTTGTGGGTTAGAGTTAGCAATTATTCATTCTATTTGAAGTAATAAAGAATGTGCATTCAAGTGTTCTCAGCAGTTATAGGATGTCTTATGATCCAGTCATGGTGTGGCAGTTGCTATGAAGGAGACCAGTTGAATGTTGTCTATTTTCTTGTATTCCTCATTAATTGGATCTTTTTCTTATATATTTCACAAGACCATCTAATTTACATATATTCAGTAGATCTCATTTTCTATACTTCTTTTGGCAATGCATGACATGCCCTGGCTGAGTGATTGAAGAGAATCTTATGAAGCTCAATGGGATCTAAGCACATATATGTATTTATATTGTAGTCTTTGCTCCAATCCTCGTCTGGCACATAAGCAGGAAATACTACTTAATGATATTATAACTGCCAAGTGTTTCCTATTATGGGATACACATGGCATTATGGGACCAACTCGAACGGCACAGCCATATGAAAACATAGCAACTTCTGAACTAGTTGATTGTGACTTGGACGTCCAAGGAGTGTGCCATCTTTTTTAATTGAATATGGTGTTCTATGGGTGGCAGTTTATAGTCCACCGCAAAGATAATTTTTTTAAGTATTTTACATTTGAATTCTCACATAATGCCCCATGCATCCTTTCTTAAACATTAATGTATTACTTTGAAACAAAGGTTGAGAAAATTGAATGACTGGCAATAACTTGCTCTATAAGTATTTCTTTAGAATTTATACAATGACTTTCATTTCTTTGGGATAGGAATATTCAGGTGCTAAATTCACTTGAAAAATTAAATAAAACATCTCAAATTCATCCCTGTAGCATTTTTCTCTTGGAATCTTCTATGGTTCACTGACTTGAGCGTGGTTGTCTTATAACAGTACTAAGAGTAGAAAAGAATACCTTGTCCTTACATGTGGTCCACCATCCATAAGCACATGTGTCCCGGCGGGAAAAGGTGCAGATGGGGAGAGTTGCTCCGAAGATGAGAGTAGTGGTGATGAAGAAAATCGGACGGTGAGTTCTCATGGCACACTTTTACTAACTTCTGAATCTCTCTGTTTAATGGCTTTGTCTAGGGATTTTTTGACTGGCAAATACAACTCAATTTGTGGGAATGACCCATGACCTCACCGTCCACCCCTTATTTTAGAGGGGAGGAGATGTCATTTGGTCCATAGACAATTGTCTTCTCAAGTGGTTCATAAATCTGAATCTCTCTCCCTCTCTCTCTCTCTCTCTCTCTCTAGATATCCTAATATGTGATGGTTCCTCCCTCTCTCTCTCGTCAGCATGCCCATCGATGTCTTTCTTTTTCTGTATCTCTTGTTGCTAGGTGGTTGTAGTCCATGGTTTTTGGTTGTCTGTTATGGGTTTCTTGAGTTGTATTTTTTTGTAGAGGCCAAAGCTTTTGAGCTTCCGATTGTAGAAGGGGTAACAATTTTGCATTTGGTTGCAAGAAGCCGAGTGGTATCTTGAGCAATTTATTTGGTTAAGGTGAGTGTTGCATGGCTGTTGACCTTAATGGTGACGCTGGTCCAGAAGAAGAGTCAACCGAGTATATTAAATCATCAATCTTGCTATGTCATAATTGGTTCCTGTGGGTAGTGGTAATAATGTTGATAGAATGGCCAGTATTTTCTTTGAAGTACCTTGGTCTTCCGTTGGGAGCTTCTTTTAATCCCAAATCCATTTGGGATGGTATTATTGAGAAGATTGAGTGCCGTTTGGCTAGCTGGGAGAGGATGTACTTGTCTTAAGGTAAATGGATTACCTTGATTAGGAGCATCCTATCCAATTTGCATACATATTTTATGTCACTTTTTCTCCCCCTATTGGTGTTGCCAATCATACAGGGAAATTGCAATGAAATTTCTTATGGGGTGGGCAAGGTGGAGAGTTCAAATTTCACTTGGTAAAGTTGTTCAAGGTTTGTTCTCCAATTTCTAAGCAAGGGTTGGAGGCTTGACGGCTTTTGTTCAACCATTCTCTTTTGGGGAAGTGGTTATGACGCTATTTGCATGAGAGACAAACCTTGTGGAGAGTCCTAGTGGATTCTAAATATGACATCTCGTGGGGTAGATGGTGTTCAAATGGGGTTCATGGGTCGTATGGGGTGGGGTTATGAAAAATACAAGGAGGGGCTAGGGAGTTTGCTAGTATTTGAGGTGGGAGACGGCTCCAAGATTATATTCTGGCATCATATATGTGTGATGTGGGGGGAGCTTGTGTTAGGGATGCTTCCGTGATTGAGCACTTAAGAAGTATCTAGTGACTCCCATAAGTGGAATGTATACTTCGTCAAAGCGTCTCAAGATTGGAAGATGGATGTCTTTGCTTCGTTGTTTTAATTTGTTGTACTCCTTTACATTGAGATAGGGGGAGATGAAGACAAGCTTTCTTGGGCCCATTGTAAGAGGGTGCAACGTTAGATCTTTCTATAATGTACTTATTCTTCTTGTAGTACTCCCTTCCCTTGGGAGAGTATTTTGGCAGAATAAGGTCCCTACAAGAGTGGCATTTTTTGTTTGGTCAGCCGGCCAAGGGAAGATCCGCACATGGATAACCTAAGGAAGCGACATTTCATTGTGGTTGATCGGTGTTGTATGTGTAATAAGAATGAGTTTGTGGATCTTCTTCTACTCCATTGTGAGATTGCTAGTGCCTTATGGAGTGCTATTTTCAGTCATGTTGGGTTGGCTTGGGTTATGCCAAGATGAGTGGTAGACCTTTTTGCTTGTTAGAGAGAGGGTTGTGAGGCAATCCTCAAAATGCAGCAGTGTGAAAGATGGTTCTGTCCTTTTTTATTTTGGTGTCTTCAGAGGAAAAGAAATTATATAAGTTTTAAAGAGTGTAAAATGACATAGTGGAACTAAATTTGTTCTTTTTGAAAACTCGTTACTGCTGGACAATTGCTTTAAATTATCTTAATTTGCTTAGTTTTTATGGTTTTCTTGACATTTTTTTTTCTTTTCCTAGCTAGGCGTATCTCGTGGATACTTGTGTACTTGGTTTGCTCCTTTTGCGCTTTCTAATGATATTTCCATTACTTACTAAAAAAAATTATATATTTGTCATGTAGGTCTCAATCTCAGACCGACATAGGCCAAGGAAAAGGCAGAAAATAACCAAGAAAGGAAAGGGAAGAGAATGGATATTGAGGAAGAAGGAACAGAGGAGAAGAAGAGGAGATGATGTGCATCCGGATACAAAATACACGGCTCGAAAAAGAAAGCCTCGCTTCTAAACTCTTACAGCACGCCTAAATTGGTTTAAGGGGTTCTATAGTGTCTTCACACCCCTTGCATGTACAAAACTCCATATACTGTGGCTAGTGAGTCATTGCCTCTTCTTCCCTTCAATATTCTTTTTAAGCCCTGATGAAAATCCTTTGTGATCAAACTTTTACTTGCCTGTAATGTTTGTAGTCAAAAGTCAGCCCTGACTTCTTGGGACAAGACATTGTTCTGTTGGGTATTTAGGTAATTTACCTTTGTGAGGATCCTAAGCAACTTGGTAGAAAAATGAGAATGTTTGATTTTGTTTCTTTATTCAATTAAAGTAGCAACTAAATCCTATGTAAAAATATGAACGGGTTATAATAGGAGTTTTTGTTTTTGGCAGCTTTACATTGATAGCCTTGATGACTATGTTTCTTATGAGATGGCTGGTTAACTATTTTTGGTCTGTCATCCCCTCTCTTAAGTGGAGAGTGGATCCTAAGGATTATTTGCTCCATTTGTTTGGATATCAAATATTTTCCTAACAAAGATGTTTGCGAAAGTACACATACCAAGCAATATTTGGGAACATTGCTTCAAAAATTATTTGATAGATTGAATAGGGTGTGTTCTTTTTCCAAGATATTTTCAATGGAAAATATTTTTTCTGAGAATAATTTTTTTTTTAATTATTATTGTTGGTTAAGATGGTGAAAATAATTTTTTATTGTTTGGTTATATTGAAATCTTTATGTCAAAACAATAACGATGCACAAAAAGTTGATCAATAGGTGGTGGGAGGGGGACGAGGAGATTGGAGGGAGGTTGTGGGGGAAGGTGGTGGTACGGGGAGCTGGGAAGAGTGCACATATTTGGTTTAAAAGTGGCTCACAAAGAAAGTATAAATCGTATTTTAGCCCCACCTTAGATATATTTTTCTGCTGATCATATAGCACATAAGTGATTTTGGAGACATCACAAGACATCCATAAGATTGATAAAGAGTTTCCATTTAAAGAGTAGTGTAGTAATAAAATTGATAAAAAATAAAAAATAAAAAGAAACTACAACTCTGTAATTTGTCATGCTCCAAGTTTTGCCATCTACATGCATTTTTTTTTTTTTTTCTTTATTTGCGATGATGCAGTTGGTCAGATGGCCAACCTCTAGGCTCAAAGCCATGAATGCATGCAAAAAGAGATGGAAAGGAAGATCTAAGGCTTGCCGGCAGGAGATAACTCCAATGCTCAATTTTTCCTCTAAGATCCCCTTAATGCCATAGATTGGAAAAGCTTCATATAAAGCAAAGATCCACGACAAACTCCTCACAACAGGAAAAATTGCTTTAAGAGTTTTACCGGTCAAAGTAAATGTTGGCAAATTACATCAACTTATTTGAAGCCGACCATATGCGTTCTCTCTATAGCTTGGTTGAGTGGAGAATTCATCAAGTAGGACTGAGCACCCCTTTATTAACCCAAAAAAAAACCACTCTTATTTTTTAAAGCAGTCGATTTAGCTTTTAAAGAATGCCATTCAATTAGTCATCCCCATGGAGAAGCTAAAATCTACCATCCTTGCCATCATCACACATAAAATCACCTTAAACCCTATGTATCCTTCGTTCCCCTGAACGCTCAGGAACTTTTTTTTTTTTTTTTTTAAGTAGAAAAACTACACAGTAAGTTATTTTGGAAACCATGCACACAATGCAAGATAAATCCAGTAAAGAATTTTACAGCTTAGGAAGGTTCTCCTTCCAAATAATTACCCTTGCAAACCAATCAACCCTACAGTAACCATATAAAACATACTGTTTGAAATATACATAAACATTTATATATAGTTACTTTACAGCATCAACCATTTTGCTAATGATTGAACTTGTTAAAACTTCCCTGGGTGGAGGAAGCTGCCAAATTCCATAAATGAAAACAGAGGGGGCGGCCTTCTTGAGAAGCATGTACTTATCTCATGATATTCCTTTCTTTTCACTGATGCAAGAACCAGACAGGCCACAGCAGCACCAACAAGAGGCATGGATGATTCCCCCTGTTTTTTATCAGGTTCCAGATGTAGGATTTTCTGCATGAGGAAAGAAATTAAAAAAAAAAAAAAAAAAAGGCAATGTGAGATGAAACTCCTATGAGAAGGTGATCTGCCCCTGAAACAATGCTCAAATAAAACAAAAAGACTTGCAGATATGATGTCTCCGGAAAGGTAATCCCACCAGCCATGAGGCTCAAGATTGAAGAAAGAAGGAATGAAAAGGAAAACAAATAAAAATATCAAATTTTGAAACTTTATTCCCACCAAAACTGCACAAACAGAGTCCGTCATCTTCGAGTAAACTCCCCAAGCAAATTTCTTGGCTCAAACTCAATTAACTCCTGAATTTTATTAATTGCATTCAGTTCACCACCCATATCAAAGAAACATAGACCTTCATAGTAAAACTGCCCAGAAAACCGACCAAATCCTAGACTCAACTCACAGTTACCAGAGGTCCTCAAAAATAATTAAAAATAAAATAAACAAAAACTACACAAAAAAAAAAAAAAAAAAAAAAATAAGAAGATATGTGAAAACTCTAATTCTTTAGTCATTCCCTTTTCGAGACCCTTTTTTGGCTAATGGCCACTCATTTTACCTTCTCTTGTTTTTGCTTTCGCTCATTGATTTAATTGCATCAAGAAAGCTCATCAGATAAAAGGCCCACAAGTGCATTTCGCTCATATCCCTGGGGTAAAACAAGCACTTTTTGTGTATTGTATAACCCGACCAATCACCCATTCTCCCAACAAAAGTTTGTCACTAAAATAATAGGCGTGTGTATTTATGTACAATGAAGTTCCATTTGTAAAAGAGAAGAATTCCCCATCACGAGGACACAAATTTCCTCTCAAATTTCCAAATGGTTCCCACCAAGTGTTCATGAAACTCTATAAAACGACAGATTTATTCAGAGCAAAATACCTTTCAGTATAAGACACTCCACCCAAGATCCCTCAGATTAGTTCATGATTTTATTGTTTCTCCAACACTGAGTGATTGCCATGCATAATCACCTATCTATAATCATCAGCAAGTACTATTTTAGTCTTCCATGACTGCTATTCCCCTATGCCTAAAGTGTTATGGAAGCTTTTTCCTATCCAAAGTGAAAATAGCAAGCTAAAAGGAGATTGTGGTGTTTAAGAAACCAAACCCAAAATTAAGTTAACCATCTGAGGGGAAATCAACTTGATCGGGAGTAAATGACAGTTAAGATGATACACCCAAAAGGTAAAAGGCAAGTATTTGGCTAGTGGGCAGACGAACATAAGGGTTCAAGTATCAAAAGACTCACCACCACAAAAGAAATGCATTGCAGTTTTCTTTTATCTATATGTACGCACCTTCTCCAAATTGCTGCTCAAATCGAGCCACAATGTGTTTCCCATAAGTGTATTTCTTCAAAGCATGAGCATGAACTCTTACACAACTAAGCAATATTGCTCGCTGATTATCAGAACATATGTCAAGAATCTTCTGGACCACGTAATTTGCAAATTGGTCCTTCATCATTGTCTACAAGAAAGAAGTCCAATATGGTAAATTAAGCAAGCAGAATACAAACTTTAACTACTACACTCCTAATTAACAACCCTTATGCAGATTATGCAACAAAGATTCGCAGCATTGACGAGAGAGGCAGGATTATCATCCAGTACAGTACTATAATTTATTATTGAACATGTACAGAAACCTCAAGAGATAATGTAGTAAACTAAATTTTGGCTCCAAAAAATAAATGTCTAAGAGGACTCTCATTTAGTGCTGGAGCAATCTGGGTAAATTATTCAATAAAAAAAGCACAAAAGTTTAAAAGATGAATAACTTAATTGCAAATGATCGCTTCTTCAGGGAACATAGAGGGGGAAGAATCAAACAACCAGTTCTGCACTTGAATGATCTCTAAGTTCAGTTCATAAATTAATTACAGAGAAAAAAAAAATGCCATACTTCTCATAAAGTTGTATGATGAATAGTAAACAATGAATTGTAACACCTTTTACGTTCTGATATATGTAT
Organism: Carpinus fangiana; assembly: GCA_006937295.1. Taxonomy (NCBI): domain Eukaryota; kingdom Viridiplantae; phylum Streptophyta; class Magnoliopsida; order Fagales; family Betulaceae; genus Carpinus; species Carpinus fangiana. The sequence goes on from CM017325.1 coordinate 30,309,354, forward strand.
TATCTAATGAAAGACTTCCCAGGAATACCTCTTATCATCACCACCGTTAAAGACAGACCAAAGCTTTGAAGTTTCTGTCTTTATCAAGCTCACCATACAAAGAATCTTCTTAAGAGTGAAGAAGTATTTAAATGCCATTTGGCTTGTGGAGATAAGTATTAGTTTGTTTCCTACCTAGACGTCTTTAAGGAGGGGAAGATCTCCATGACTATGATTATACCATACTCGTTCCTTTCAATACCTTGAAAGGAAATTGACAAAGCGTAAAACTTAAAAACATACTTGCAGATGTACCAAAAGTATCATGGTATGACACAAACAGAGACATCTAAAATTAATTTCATCTTCATATCCTGTCTAGAGAGTAGTAAAGCACTTTTTTTTTTTTTTTTGAGTACTCAAAATTCATTAAAAGCTCCAAGACGCAATCCAATGTACAAGAAATATACAAAAGAGACATCTAACTAGAAGGAAAAAAAAAAGATAAGCATGAAAATCAAGCACATTAGGAAACTCTAACGCAGCTGTCAAGAGGTAACGAGTATTGAAGAAGAAAGACTTTAGATCCACTACCGTCCTCCGGTAGTCTTCAAAACGGCAAGATGGCATCACCTTCTACACTGCTACACTCTCTCCAACAAGCAAAAAGGTGGCATAACTCAAGACAACCAAAACGGCTGAAAAATAACACTCCACAAGGCACTAGCGACCTCACAATGAAGAAGTAAAGGATCTACAATCTCTCTGTTCCTCTTACACATACAACACCAATTGACCACCTGACATGACGCTTCCTGAAATCATACAAGGTAAGGATCTTCCCTAGAGCGGCCAACCAAGCAAACAACGCTGCTCTTAAGGGAACCTTACTCCACCAAATACTCTTCAAACGAAAGGGAGAACCATCATGAGGGACAAGGATGTTACAGAACGATATAACATCAGACAAACCTCTCTTGAAGGGGCCAGCAAAGCTTGTCTTCGCCACTGACGCCCCGATCTAAAAAAATACAAAAAATTAAAAAACAAAGCAAAGACATTTGCCTCTCAATCATGAGCCACTCTAGTAAGTTTACGTTCCATTGATGGGAGCCACTAGAAATCTCCAAATGATCTGCCACACAAGCATACTTAATGCGAGCAATACTACACAAATCCAGGAAAAGCTTCACTGAAGACATGATCCCCACATCACAAATCATGCCTAAATCTAATCTTGGAAGTCATTTCCCCAATCTATCATAGATTAGCACAATGTGATCCCCAATCTTAGATTGGTCATAAGAGACCGAGCCATTTACTGACAGCAACTCAATGGAGTTAATTCTCCTATTCGAGTTGGCCACTCGATGGAAAAAAAAAAAAAAAAAATCGTGCATTTGTCACCCTCTTTTAACCATAACGCCCCACCACCTCAAGGACCTCACTTTCTTCAAAAGGTCTCTCCACCAAAGAATCCTCCTCATCAATGGAATCAAAAGCAAGCCATCTAACTTGGGCCGCCAATTAAACTCTTTAGTAAACAATCAGCCATAGAATTGCACAAGGCGATCCCTAATCTTAGATTGGTCAAAAGAGACTAAGCCATTTACCAATGACGACTCAATGGAGTTGTTTCTCCTATTCGAGTTGGCCACTCAATGGAAAAAATTCACGCATTTGTAACCCTCTTTTAACCATAGTGTCCTTAACTTTTGCCTCCAAATCAACTCCTCCAACAAGATAGCCTATCCAAATCACTAATAACTATGTTTTTCCTCAACTTATCTTCATCACGTTAAGCTCTCTCCTCCTCCAAGCCATCAAGAACACACAATTCATCTAAACAAATCTTTTTATGGGTATCCACATCACCAAACACCTGTTCGTTCCACACTCCCAAATCAGCATTCAAGGCCTTAAGTTTACTAGTCAAAATGAAACTCGGGAGCCTAGAAAATGTAAGTCCACCACTGTCTCACCCTATCCACAAAACCTTCGGACCTTAACCACATGTTCTCGAACTTAAAGTATCTTTTGCGACCCTGATACTGCCACAATCAAGGGAATGGGAAAATGGTCCAAGCAAATCTAGGCAACCTTTTTCAGGAGGAATTAGGAAACTTTGCTTTCAATTCAAAGAGACAAGAAACCTATCAATTCTAGAACAAGAAGGGGGATCCCAATTGTTAGACCACGTAAAATTCCCTCCTAAACAAGAAATGACTATGAAGCCCTGCTAAAAAATAAGATTAGAGAACTCCACCATGGCATGAAAAAAAACAAGATTCACCTGATCTTTCATTAGGAAAGAGAGTGACATTGAAGTCTGCCCCAATGCACCACAGTAAGTTCCACTGACTAAGCAAGCCTACCAGCTCCACCCATAAATACTAGGCCCATACAAACCCGCAAAAGCTCAAGAGAAACCATCTGCGATGTTTCTAAAGGAGCACGCAACAACCACCTCCCCACACTCTTCAATCTCCTCCAAAACCCTCCTATCCCACATAATCAAGATTCCACAGGAGGACCCTCTAAAAGCTCAGTAGCACCAATCCACTACGCACAACACTGCCAGAAATGAGCTCTATTTTAGATTCCTGTAAACAAATAATATATTCATTCCATTGTTTAAGCAAATTTCTGACTCTAAGGCATTTATCAACCTTATTCAACCCTCCATGCAACAACTTAGGCTTCATAAATAACCACACACAACCCTCACTTCGACTCTCCCACGACTACCAATACTACTGTTGAAATCATAGTTTATGGAACAAGTTGACCTCCTTAATTCTGTACTTTCTTTATTACCCAATTTGGAATTGTTGGCCAACTTCTTTTGGGAGTGGCTCGCTTCAATGGCCATAAATAGGCGACAAGCTACTTTTCAAAAGCTTCGTACAAAAGCCCCACAAAATGTCGGATTTCCTTCACAGTTTGCAACACCCAAGCTGAAGACTTGGTCTCAGCACTTTCCTTTTTAGAAACCAGGGGACAGCAACTCAACAGAAGGATTCCTCTTAAGAGAGCAATTCCACATCCAAGCAAGACAAAATGGCATTAACAAAATCACACCTAACCATACCACCTGCTCGAAGCTTTGTGACCCATACTGAGCTTTTACATCCCGCTTCCACAGTCAGGTCTTTACCCAAAGAAGAGGAGGCCTCCCCAACCCATGATCCAATCACCCACTTAACAGTGGGCTTTACATGAAATACACGTTTCAAAAACAATGAAAGAGGGCCTTTTTCTTTTTTATCCGTGAGATGGGTTTTGAGAAGGGAACAAAGAGGACCTTTGCTATCGACTTCAGCAAGTCAAAATCGGCCTAGTTCGCAACAATTAACTCTCCTAGCACAATAGAACTCAACCTTCATCCACTAACGCAAGAGCCTGATCCACTTCCCCTCTTATAAACTCAAGCTGACTTCTCACATTTCGAAGGTTCTCACAGACACTCACCACATCACCTCCTCAAACAGCCTCACTGCCTGCTGCAACACCAAAAAAATGTAAAGGCCATGTCTGTAACACCACCTTCACCACTTCAAGCAACAACCTTATGAGCCTGAGATACAAAGGCAACAGTACTTTCTTGGCCTTCCCTACGGGACAAGAATACCAGCGCCAATAGACATCCTTACAACTGCCCCGCCCTACCTAACACCTCCACATAGGTCCTACCGCCACCTATCAACACCACCTTACCCATAGAGACCAACAAAGAGCCACCCACAACAGTTGACTACAGACCACCATTGGGCTGACGAGAAAACACGACCTTGCTCCACTCGTCGTGAGAGAGTTCAAAGAAAGCCACTAAATTTTTCAGTTTGACATTAGAGCTTCTCCATCCCCTCCCTTCTCACCCCTCCATAATAACAATGTAACCTCTACGATTGCCACCCCCAAACACCTCCACCACCAATTATCTACCAAAACTATTGGGAGCATCTTTGCACTATGAGAGATTTGTTCCCATCCCTTAAAATTTGAAAAACTTGAACGACTTTGCCTTACAACCAATTTCTCCATCATCAACGTCAGCCAACCAACACTCACCGTACCCAACAACACACAGGAAACCCCTCAGCTCCTTTCAACCAAATGTAGAAGAGACCCCCCTTCTGTTACCAAGAGCTCAAAGCTTTTGGCCACTACAAAAAACCACCTACAAAAAAGCAGCTCAAGATGACCAACACCAATGGCCACCCCCTATGCACATATAAACGAATAAACACCTCACTAGAATGTATAAGAAATGTGTACCTTCAAGAAACATAATCAATAGCAACTAGAATAAGAACAAATTGTATGCTTATGAACTCAAAAATTGTCCAGACACTTCAAAAAAATATATATATATATTTGAAAATAACCCCAAGGGAATAAATATATACACTGTTTCTTTCTTTCTTTTTCTTTGTTAGGGCAGGCGAGTATTCTAATGAATAATAAGCATATATAACCCATGCTTTAACTTAACTTACCAATAAATTATCAGTTCCTTCCGTATGCCCAAAAATCTCCCCAATTAACAGCTCTTGTTCAGTGGCGCCACCATACTCCAAACATTTCTCAACAACGTTCGAAGCAAATTTATGCTGGCTCAAATGTACAATATGTCCTGACAACTTGCTTATAATCTGGCGCCTTTCCTGAGGCTTTCCTCTCTCCAATACATGCTGATATAAATCAACACAAGCATTGCATTACCATCTATCAACTGACACAGTAAATACACTAGAAGAGAGGAAAAGAATTTCGGGTACACAGTACAAAAAGCATAGTACATCCCAGAAAGTCAAATGGCAAGAAGCATTTTTCACTGCATATATATAATATAAGGAATAATTGAACAAATACAAGAATATCAATGATACAGAACATACCTAAAGGCATATATACTTGAGAACTAATTCCAGTTCAAATTGACAGTATGGTATACTTTCCGCATCCAGAATCCATGTATTTTTCTGCTTCACAAATATAATATTTCTGTGCATTTAATATCAAGCATTATTCCTATTTCCCAGTTTTGAATTTTCTCATTTCATTAACAGCAAAGGTCGACAGAACTCTCTAGCTCTCTATCAAGAACAAATGTGCTGCTTGGTCATCATGTATACATGTTTAAATTCATTCAGTCATACCTGACTAGGCGTACATACATGCATAAATAAACATTTATAAATATACATCCACATTTTTCTCTTTTTTTGAGAAAAAAAAAATCAATACACAAGTAAAATTGATTTTACTCTTCAAAAGTATGACAGGACCAAAAACCAACAATTTCTTTTCCCTTTTTTCTAGTAATGTTTAATGACCACGAATTTTCCATAGTATTAATACTCAAAGGGCATCCCACCCAAAGAGGATTATATCATCCAATTGAGTAAGTTTAGTCTAAAAGACCAATAGTTCAGAATCTTTAAAAGCAACCTAAAACCGTACATGACATTTAATTTTCATGCACATTCTCCATCCACGTTGTTTCACTCTATGGCAATTGAACACTATGCTAACTACATAAGCACAACATCACCTCCAAGAACTAGACTTGATCTCCACTACCCATACAAATTCATAAAAAGGAGTTTACTTGACAACAGGAGAGGGGAGAGAGATGAGGAGCAAGGCAGAGAAAAAACTTTACAAGTGTCGTAGCCCAAACAAAAGAAACCAACCTGGGTGACATAGTTGCCATACTGGTCCTGAGCAAGAGCACAAACAGACTCCAATATTTCATCAACTATAAACTGACATCGCAGCTCATCTGTACAATGCTCTAGAACTCTCTACAAAAAACCATCATGGAACAGCTTCTTAGTGTTATGTAGACCAGAGGAAGTGCTTCCACCACTCAAGTTTAACATTACCTGTATGACACGGCAACCATATGGATGCATAGAAAGCGTCGCAACTTGACCACGAAAAGCAGATATGATAAACTCAATTCTCTCTGTTGGAACACTCTCAATGCACTTTTGTATTACATGATTCCCATTTTGATCACGAACACATCTCATAACATGTCCATCCAGCTCTCGAACAAGCTGTGCTTTTTGTTCAAGCTCAATAACGTCAAGTGCCTGCAACAGCATAGAATCAAAGTCAATATCTTCTCTAACATTGAAAGGAGGAAAAGAAGTCACGAGACTGGCAGGATGGCCATGACATCACATAGGCTCTGCTTAATGCTTACATGTGGGACCAATATATATAAATTAACCTGTATAAACTTATCCCTTTTTTCTTTTTGAGGATATCCACAAAGTTGGCATGTGTTTCTTAAATGATTAGGTATTAGGTAAAGTTAAATGGCAAGAATGGTTGAGAACATAAACATGATTACATTCCGATATGTGTGACACTGAAGTTGTGCCACCAATGAAAGGAGAAACGAATTAAAAAATATTACAAAAATAATAAATTGTTGTGTACTACCAACTAAAAGAAGAGCCAAAGCGTTGAAGTGAAACCCATTCCACTCAAATAAACAGATACATACATACATACATACATGCATATATATATATCAATGCAGTTGCAAACACCAAAAAAAAAAAGGCTTAGTAGATTGGAAAGAAAGTTTCAGCAAAATAAACAGGGCACCACCACTAGTAGAAGGGATCCCCAGTGCCACAGAATTTCAGGAATAAATTCCAAAAATTAACTTTTAATATTAATATCATCAAAGAAACCGCAATACTTGGATTGGGTGTTGGATTGTGATGAGGACGTGGATCCGTCCTTGGCAATTCTAGATGCCATTGAAGAGGATTTTCATCGGGAAGTAAAGGTTGCACACCCAAAGACTAAAGGTAGGAGGGAGTTGTTGAACTTAAAAAGCTCCATTAACTATGGTGTTGCAAGCGCATCCTCTCAGCGAAGGAAAGACAAGTCTCACGTGCTGAAGCGTTGAGGGCTCCATGTGGGTTTTGGGTTCAAGGGCTTTAGGACCTTGCGGCTTGTTGGGTTTCTTTTTTGTGGGCTGGTTTGGTTGTTCCTATGTACTTAGGGGCACCTACGCTTTTTTTAATAAATCTTTTATTACTTATCAAAAAACAAAAAAAAAAACCGCAATACAGCTGAGCTTAAGTGGTGATTTTCTTGATCTTTTTTTTTCCTTCTAATTAAGAGTTCTCTTGCATACTTCTTGTGTATATATACACGAAGTGGCAACCCAGCCCATCTTCATGCACGTGTGGGACTCAAGTATATTCCATGATGTGGCAGCCCAGCCCGTCTTCACACTCATTTGTTACACTTATTTTTTATTGGTTGATGTGGCATAACTGACTTGTTATATCTATGCTCACTTTGTATCACGTAGAAAAAAAAATGGCAAGTGGTCAGAGACTCAGAGGCCACACAACTACTCCCACTCCAACATTTGCTAATTTAGGTGTCGGCTTTTTCTTCTTCTTCTTTTTGTTTTATTCTTCGAAGAAACTTAAAAGAATGCCGGAGCTCAAACATTGAAACAACCCTTGATGACTTGTAGAGCTCCACCTTTGATTCTGCTCTGGGTTGCACAACTTGTTATTGTTATCATCATCACAGCTACTGGCGCACACAAGTTGTTATTGCTATTATTATCCTTACCATAGGGAGTGGGTACATTAGACTTCTTAACCAACATGATAAACATCTCACTTTGTTTGAATCTTTCTTTGGGAATGACTTTTTCTGTGTTTTTCTTTTTTTCTTTTTCTTTGGGAATGACTTTTTTAACTCTTTATCAAAACCAAATTAACTTTCGAAGTTGTAGACGCGTTCAAACAAAGACAGTGGCACAGTGGTCCTTTTATTATAATTTACGACAACAAAGCCTTACGCTTTTTATGATATTCCTTTGATTCCCTATCCAAAAAAAAAAAGGCTTTACGACAACAAAAGGTTCCCCATTCAAGTCCGTCCTTTGTGGTTGTGGAGCTTAAGTTTGCTAATCTATACCAGAAACATTAAGGTGGTTGGAAATCTGAGCAATAGGTCATGAAATTTTAAATTTTGATCATAGCCTTTGTATAGGTTGCTCTAGTCAATGTTATTAGATGGCTTTCCTCTAAAACTTCTCAAGCATCCTATCCAACATAACTAAGTTACCTGAATTCTGCAATTTGGAAGCCTATTGTTCGTTGAGAAATGGATCAAAGAACACAACTGATTCTGCTGCTGCTTTTCATCCCATTTTGTTATGGCAAGGGTATCCAGTGATGACTGAGTTAAATTTAACTGCCATGCTCTTTTCTTAGTTTGTTAATCAAGATTTTATGCGACTCACAAACTTCTAGTATCCACCCTCCGAGTTTATTGCTTAGCACCTCATACATCTCCTTTGTTATACAAACTAGCCTATAACCTGACACAACTGATTCTGCTGCTGCTTTTCATCCCATTTCGTTATGGCAAGGGTAGCCAGTGATGACTGAGTTAAATTTAACTGCCATGCTCTTTTCTTAGTTTGTTACTCAAGATTTTATGTGACTCACAAACTTCTAGTATCCACTCTCCGAGTTTATTGCTTAGCACCTCATGCATCTCCTTTGTTATACAAACTAGCCTATAACCCAACCAATGAGTGGGTGTTTTTTCATTGTATTATTAATTTTTTTTTTTTTTTTTGATAACGAGGAACCCACCAAAGCAAGGCCACTTCGTCTACCCACCACTGTTAGGTAAATCCCGGACCCATATAAAGCATCTTACACAAATCAGGTAATACTCCAACTTCACTAGCAGGCTGGCCCCAAGAAATTGTTTGCACCCAAGGGAATTTAAACCTTAAACATCATGGATTACCACAAAAACTAAGGTTCTTACCACTTGAGCCAACCCCTAGGGGTTTATTATTAATTAGAACACTGCATATAATAGGCACCTTTGTTTACAGTGTTTTCTTTTTCTCTTATTTTTTCTTTTTTGCGTAAACCCAGAGTCAAAAAACTTAATCAGAACGTAAAGATACAAAACAAAGGCACATTCACAGCAGTGAAACACAGCAAAACACGCAGTTACAAAGACAATCGGAGAAACATAAAAAACACATACAAGACAAAACAAATTTCGAAAATAAATCTAAAACACATGAATCTTACCTGGCGAGACAGAGAGATGGCATAGAGACAAAGACAAAGAGACAGCAGGGAGTTTTAGAGGGTAGAAAGTTATATAGAGACAGAGGGACGCTAGGGAAGAACAGAGAATAAAGAGACAGTGGGAGTCTAATTTGCTATTTGCATGATTCAAAGTCGGTGGAAAAAACTAAACACACGTCACAAGTGTTAAAATCAAAACTTGTGTTTCACAGTTTAAAGTCGGTGTGTTAAAAATCAAAACTTGCACAAAGACCCAAAGAGAAAAAGTTTAAAATAAAAAAATTTAAAAAATAAATAAATAAAAAAAGATAAAATTTTAAAAAATAGTGATTTGAGTAGTTTCCACAATTTAAGTCTCCTTAAGATAAAAAGAGAAACCCAAACAAAAGACTAAAGCCCCTCTCAGTCCTACAAGATTAAAGAATTCAAGAAAAATCCTCTTTCATACACAACCAAACTCCTCACTCTCCCTCTTCAGTTTCTCTCTTCAGCAAAATCAAAATATAACATTTGTGTTTTAAATCAAAACACACAGTTCCACTCACGGTTTGTGTTTAAAATCAAAATGCACAGCTTCACTCATGGTTTTTTACATTAACGTTAAAAATCAAAACGATCAGTCACTAAAAATCAACTGTTTAATGTACACTCACAGTGAGTTAACATTAAATTTCACATGGACTCAAAACACACGCACCTTAAACAATTCAAAATCAAAAAGTTCAATCACTAAAAATCAACGGTTTATAGTACACTCACAGCGAGTTAGCATTAAAAATCAAAAGGACTCAAAACACACACGCCCTTAAACAACCCCAGTTTAAAGTTAAAAATTATGAGTTCAATACCATGTCGCAATTTTGGGCCACCTCCAAGGATGGACTCAGCTATTTTATATATATGCTCCAATACGTTTTTACACGTTAATTCTTGTTTCTTCTGCTTCTTCCTACCTTTTCTTTTTTCTTTTTTCGATTTTGCTCTAGAAATTTAATTATGACTCAAATTCATTTGATTGCTGAGAGAAAACTGAGAGATGGGGGGGATACCACCTACAACCAAACAGGGAACCTAGTCTCCAATAACTTGTTGGAAGCTTGCCAGCAACAACAACAATGGTAGACACAGAATCAACCGACAACCACAAAGAAACTTTTCGACATCAACTAAACATGCCACCGAAGCAAACGTTTCAACTGACAACCATTGTAACACTCTCCAGCCATCATATATGTCACAAACCACCACAGAAAACACTGACTGACACACCCATACACCCTGATCAATTGTTTCTATTCAAGATGGAACTCATACCACAGCAGCCACAATATCGGTTCTACCGTTTACACCACAACCACGGACAATAACAAAGCTAAAGGCGGCGATGACGACATCACACCACTGATATGACGGTGATATCGGTGCCATCTACCCCCAATCACAAGCATTAAGCCCAATTTTCAAAAGTCCATGATCAGTAGCACAAACACAGGAATTTAAAAAAGAAAAAAGAAAAAAAAAGGAACAAGCAGAAAGGAACGGAAGCACTCAAACTGGTATTTGTATAAAAAGAAAATAAAAAAAGTGTACAGAAGGTGGCTGAAGAACAAACAATAAGTAATAGTCAAGACATAATGCCTCCATACTTTGTTACCTAACAATATGTGCAGACGCAAGTGGTCATAACATGCATATACACCATGAAGTTGACAGACAGCACATAGATGCATACAGGGATATATTTATACTGCAAGGCCACATAAGTGAATACAAGAACCAGACATACCTTTTGGATTACACGACAGCCGTACATCTGCAGACTTAAAGGCAAAACCTGACCTGTGAGTTGATTAGCAAGTTCCTTCCTCTGTTCAGTGCTTCCGTACTCAAAAAACTGAAGCAAACAAAAGATTGAGTAAAAAGGAGTTAACAGCATTAAGAAAACTAGCATATTAGAAACAACTTTACATAAAATTGTTTGCATATATACCTTCTGAATAACATAGTTACCGAAAACATCCGTCATTAGCTTGGAAGCATGAGGGAGAACCTCTTTAAATACAGATGCCTTCTCTTCAACACTACAATTTTCCAACTTCTGCTGAATAAACCGACTCCCATGTTGATCAGCACTGGAGTTGGAAGTTCATGATGACTTACTTGATGCAAAGATATAAAGTATCATATATGAAAAGAAAATTGAACACAGAACAACTTGCCTGAATTCAACAATATGTCCTCCGATATCAGACAGCTCAAATCTGCGGCCTTTGCCAGATTTCAATTCTTCAAGAAAATTATATATTTTGGGGTCATCAAAACTCTCAAAGCCTCTTTGACTTTGCCATCCAGGATATCCACCAGCATTTCTACCAGAAGCTGGAGCAAATCTCATTTCATTTCTTCCCCCAGGAACACCAGTTCCACCAACAGGCGATCCCGGTAAAGCTGGACTTGCAAGAGGCGAGTTTGCGTACTGCATAAGAAAACCCATGTTTGGCTGACTCCCATAATAGTTAGGACTCATCATCCCACCTCGTCTTGGGTTTAACTTATTTGAGCCTCCATTTATCTGATGGAATTTGTGATCATCCAAATAACCAGCAATACTGGAAGCTTTCTGTGAATCAAGAGCTCTAACCTGGTTCCCAATATCAATGCCGCCTCTAGAAGCCAATGGATCAAATTGACCAGAAATACCACCGTAAGCCTCACCATAAAGCTGTTGCTGGTACTGCATATAAATAGGGTCACCAAAAGAAGGTTGTACTGGAAAACCAAATTGTCCATAGAACTTGCCTAAATGTTGCATATCAGCTCCATGCGATATGTTTCCCCCGGTTGAAACCCCAGATGTTTGAGCTGTATAGCTTGGACCAGCAGCTCCATCAACAACAACAGGAACAGCACCATGAGGAGAGTATCCAGCAATATATGGAGGAACAGATGCAGGATTCAAAGCATATCCACCTACATATTGCGGGGAATATAAGCCTGGGGCCTGCAGGTTAGGGTAGAAAGGATTTGCTGAAGTCATGTAAGCTGCTGCAGTTGCATAGAGTGGAGATGTGAACCCAGATGATTGTAGTACTGGTTGTACCTCTACTGCAAACTTGCTGGGATTATGGAGAAACTGGTCTGCGCCAACATATGTGCAGTTTACACCTTGAGATATCACTTGAGACTTGGCAGGTTGAACTTGAGAGAAATTGTTTTGTAGTTGGTGTACCAGGGGTTGCAGGATATTATTCTGGCTGCCATGTTGCCATTGTTCTTGATTTTTTCTATTTTCTGGATTTGGAGGATTGGATAGAAAAAGAGCCTTCATTTCAGATTCAATACTGGTAATGTTTGAATCATTTACATCCGCACTCCCTATACGACCATGACGTGATGTACTTGAATCAGGGCCAACCAAAGGATCAGAATTTGATGATGCCCTTCTATAATCTGCACTAAGAGTAGATGTGACGCCATTTGATATGCTAATAAGGGGATCACACAAGGAACTGGAATCAGCATTGTGGTCAACTGCTTCCTCTACTACTCCATGGCTTAACAAGTTAGACTGACTACATACAGGTGATGGAGTGCGGGGTAAATCTTCCTGCAAATTTAAGGCAATGATTACACATTCAAAATGATGCAATTTTAATGAGATGACTAGAAGCAAATTCTGATCAGCTCCAAAAAACTCCAGCATTTTACAGCTACGGGAAAAAAATTCAGAGTTTTCACTATGGTACATGTGTAATTCAGCAAAAAGAGAGTGGGGGGAGACAGCTAGTATCAAACTTCGACTTTCTAACAAAGAAATTTTTTTTTTATAAGTCAATGTATTATAAACCAAAAAAAAGCGCAAAGCGCCTCTAAGTACACAAGAACGAGCGCTTCAACCCTATTTAAATTATAAAACAAATCCAAGGACATTAGAGTTGGTCAGATTTGAGGAATGCTTCTACTGATGCTTATGGATTACTTGCTGGATCGAACCCAAAAACGGATAGTAGCAAACATGAGGCAGAGCTCGGGGAAATGAAATGTTCAAATACTAAATCTTTACCTGTATTAAATCCACCACATTTTTGTGTTGACCTGCCAATGAAGCCACATCCTGGCCAGACCAAAACCCACTTGTCCCATTTACCCAATCATCAGAAGGCTTTTGGGGTGACTGATCATCTTCAGACTCTTCGTATTGCGTAGAAAGAGTTCCGTGTGACATATGCAAGGAACTGTTGCCACTATCATCCACAGAAGTCGATGCCCAGTTGTTGCCAAAACTACCAATATGGCGTACCACACGGCGATTCTCTGATGAGATAAGTGGGGGAGGAAGCCTAGGGTTTAGGTTGACATTGGAAAAGTAATAAGCCAAATAAGCTGGATCAGCACGCATTTGCTCCTCAGACTCATAGTTCTGAATAGCACTGTTTAGACTTTCAAAGGTTGCATTCAAGTTGTAGGTCTGCTGGGACAAAAGGTTGTCCATGGACAAGAACGAACCTTCCATGCTTGGGGGTGCACTTCCACTTCGATTAGGAACTACATCCCTCCCCCTGCCATGAAACTTATGGCCATTCAAAAGCAATCCCAATTCCTCTGCTGCCACGCTAGCAGATGACACTGCAAATGTTGCCGCCTCTTGATGGGATGGCCATTTCCCACTAGTTTCTGACATTCTAATTGGACTTTCTGTCGCCATACTACCAGAAGATTAACACGTTCTTTATTTCCTGTTAGTATCAAGAAATCTCACATGGTCACCTGATGAGCGCAACATGCATTTTTAATAAAAATAAAATAAAAAGTTAAATAAAATTACACAAGAAAAAAACAGCATACTATAAGATAGAATAAAGCATAATATACTACAATTAAATGACAAAGATAGAATAAAGCAAAATAAAATGTGCTTTGGCAGATTTACAGTGAGAATTAACAAAATAGCGATGTTTAATAAACTCATTTTGAATACCAGTAAAACATGTTTTTTAAACATTTGAGAGGTAGAGACAAATACGACAAAATAGGTTCAATCCCAACAAAACTTCCAAAAACCTGTGCGCATGCGAAATGTCCAACCTAGGCAATCTTGCGTATATGCAGCTAAATACATAAGCCTTAACCCCCTGCAGCAAAATATGCAAGCCTCAACCCTGTTTAGTTGCTAAAAAAAATCTAATAAAAGAAAACCATGAACGACAAGCACTTGACTGAGTCTAGGCAATAAGAGTTACCCATCTTTCTGATAGACCCAAACAACAAATAACATAAAATTAAAAAATTTCCTCTATTTTCCTCAGCTTCCTCACCAACCAAACAAAAGGGAAAGGCAAAAGACTTAATCAAACGCATAGACGCCCCCAGTCAAAACACCAAAAACCATCATCGAGAACAACCCACCTCAATACAGAATTTCCAGCCCTACACACAAATTTCAGAAAACCAATTCAAGCACATGAAGAAATACGATAAAGAACCAAACCCAGTCAAAAGTCAAGCATTCATACACCAAAAAAGGTCAAAACCCGCAATTTATAGCTGCAGAAGAGACAGAAAGAGGAAAGGTTTCAGCTTTGAAGCCCTAGCTGCACCATTTCCCACAACATAGTAAGAGAAATGGCAGAGATTCTCTTACCAGAAAACAGAGAGAGGGGAGGGGTGGAGCAAGATCACTGTTCCAAACCCTAGAGATTCTTTCTAGAGAGAGATGGTTCCAAAATGATATATTTGGCTGGGAGTGAGGGTGTATATATGAGTATCTCTGAGGCTTTGTTTGCTATAAAGAGAAAAAGTGCTAATTCCAGATAAGGATTTGCTATGTTTCATCACTCACGCTTGGGTTTAGTGCTACCTTTGTCTTTTGGTTGTTGGGTTTCATTTCATGGGGCAGGAAAAGGACAGAAGAGATAGGAAAGTAGAACGAGGACGGAGGGTTACCGGATACCGGTAACGTAACCAACATATATATATATATATATATATTAAGCATCGACGGAATTTTGGAGGGGCAATATATCAATGACACGTGTGATTCTTTTCCTTTCTTTTTTTGTTTTTTGTTTTTTGTTTTTTTTTATATGTCCACATAATAGAGGGAATGAGGATTCGAACTAGTGACCTCTGCTTCATGAAGTGTGGTCTCAACCGGTTGAACTACCTCTTTGAGACATATTTTTTGTCTTTTTGTCATATGTGAAGGTCAAGAAAGAATATGCTTGTTAATTTTTTTTTTTTCTTGGAAAAATATATTTATATAATATAAAGTTGAGAAATTGTTTTAATAGGATTTATATTTGAAAAATGTAGGAAAAATAAATGACAATGTGTTGTAGTTTATGGGGATAAAGTGACCATGTATTGTAACTCATGATGGCAAAGTGGCAATGCGTTGTAGCTCATGGGGGCAAAGTGACAATGAATTGTAGTTTATAGAAACAAAGTGACGGGTATATCGTCTGAGTTAATGTCTTTGACTAACGGAATTGGAGTTTTGATAACAAGATAGTAGTTTATGGGAGTCGGGCAATAGCCGGTAGGAATGGTAGTTTATGGAGGCAAAGTAAAAATGTGTTATAGTTCATGGGATGAAAAGATAATTATCCCTAAATATATTAAAATTGAAGGCCAAAGAATGAATGATAAATATATTAATATTAGATATTAAATAAACATATAAAAAATAAGATTGGTATCCATTAAGCAAACCTTACCCTTAGCTATATGAAAAACCAAATTCTCTTCATATGCACACTGTACTCTAGAGAACACTATGAAATTTAGGGAAAGACGTATGACATTTTTATTCATGGGTTTGTGGCATTATAGTCATACGGATTTTCTTGTTTAATAGGCCCAATGTATTCTTAAAAATTAAGGACCATTTTTTTATGGGTCTAGGCCAAACAAAAAATTGTTGACTACTTTCCTTTAGGTAGGGGGCCAAACTAAAAGATTTTGTATCAAATGCAAATTTTGAAAGTAAAATTAATACAAGAATTGTAAAGCCAAGGATGGCTATGGTCTACTCTGGTCTACGCATAGTTTCGTTCCGTCTATACTCCAAGGGGGGAAGATTTGGTGACCACCTTTGATGATTTTTTTATTTTTTTTAAAAAAAATTTTATTTTAGTTTCTTGTTAAATTGGTCTAGGTTCAAATATTTATACCAAATTTTAGTCTAAATATTTTGTAGATGTCCCGGGTAGTCTTGTTAGTTCGTGTATTGTTTTCTAGTGAATTGATAGATCACAAAAGCTTTCTTTTATGTCTATTCCTCTAGTTTTTATTATTTTCCGAACCGTCTTTTAGATTATGATCATTAATAGAGATAAAATAATTTAGCTTAATGTTAAACCATACTACCTCAATTGACAGGATTTGATTGAACTCCACCGATTATTGCTTTAAGAAGGTCATTAAACTGTTTATCTAAGACCACGGTTAAGACGGGTGTATCTATTCCTTGTCTAAAGAGTGCGGTAATTTTTATTTGAATGGCCTATGTGAATATATCTAATTTCAGAATATTTCTTTTTTCATCTAGCTACCTTTGCCTTATCAAACAAAGTAATATCTATAATATGACCTTCAAAACATTTCGTTTGATTTAACGAATTTCACCAATGAAAGTATATTTTGTAGAAAATGATAGTTTAAGGAAAATTGAGTGTGACGTGTGATAGATACTTCGTATTCTGTGCTCACCATGTAAATAAGTGGTACTTTAGGAGGGAAAATGTAATTAATAGAAAAGGAAATTTAATTAGAAGCCCTGGAGAAACCCCACCTCCTCGCTTCTTCCTCACACTGCTCCGCTAAACCCCTGAGATTCAGAAAAGTCTGCAGCTGACCCTCGCAAAACCCCAAACCCCCACGAATAGGGTTTTAGGGTTTGGAAGTATGGAGGAGGAAGTGAATAATGAGAGAGAAGCGTACACTCTGGTGGTAAGGAAGCCCTGTTTTGGTCTCCCCACAGCATGCCCTTCATGCCTCTCTCTTTACATCTACCTCAAGTTTGCTCAGCTCCCCTTCCTTTTGGATTTCAACTCTACCTACCCTGACTCTGGTATACAGCTTTTTATTTATTTATTTATTTATATATATATTTTAATCTCTTGGGTCTTGGTAATTGGAAATTCTGGGTGGGGATTTATTGCTTTGTGTTTGAGGCCCTGGATTGCTATGTCTCATCAGTTTGTATTTTTTTGTTTGTTTGTCCTGTTTAAGTTAGTCTTGTGAGTGTTTAAATTCATTTTTCTCATTCATCAAATACGTTATTGTGCGTATTTCTGGGTTCCGAGGTTGCTGTCTGGCTTACCAATAATTAAGGGTGTATATCACTTATCCAAAAAAAAAAAAAAAAGGGTGTATATCTTTCTGTACCTTTCTCTCTCTCTCTCTCTCTCGTAATTTGTGTTTGTTTTTTGTTTTTCAAAATCTTTCTGGGTTCATTAGATTCTTTCGCTTACCATTCTATGTGTGTGTGTGGACATAGTAATATATTTATTTGATCCTATTCTTTTGGCTTCTGATTGTCTGGATTTTTCGTGTCAATAGTGAAATATTCTAGCTGACTGGGGCTACCTAGAATGGAGATACACGCACATGTATGTTGTTATTTCATCGTTTGCTATCATTTGGCTCCTCTAATTTGGGGTTGCCAGTTATAACTATTGGTCGAGTAATATTAGTCATCTATGCTTTTAATTTTTAATTTTTTTAATTTTTAAAATTTCTATTGTTATTGGCATTTTAAAAGTTGAAACGTAAAATGAGGTGCTTTATGTTGGTTTGGAAGTTTCAAATGACACTGTTCTTCTGAAATTTATATCAATTAATTTCGAGAAGATTACAAATTATATAAATCAAACTATACCCATTTGCCTGCTCATTGGTTGCTTATGATCTGTTTAGTTGCTATTGCATGTACTATTAGGGTCTATGTCTATTGAATCTTTGATATACTTGAAGCTTGGTTTTTTTTGTCATTTAATGAACATGCATGCATATTTTTACTTATCCTGCATGTATTTGTGTAGGTATATGTCTACAACTGTATCTGTTTATAATCTACGTGGTTTAGCCGTATTTCTGATACTTACCTGTAGGAAAAAAAATTATACTTGAGCTCATATTCAAGTAATAAGCATTCTCATCACATTGCTGTTTGTTGCTGTCTTTGTTAGATCAAATTCCTTATATTGAGTCCAGTGATTACGTGGCCTATAATAATGAGAATGGTGGGGTTATTGAAAGTTTAAAAAAAGATGGCATTGTTGATTTGGACACTGAATTCTACTCAGTCCCAGAATGGATATCAACAAAAGCAATGGTTTGTTCCTGGCTTGGAGATGCAATTATGTATGAACTCTGGGTGGGTTCTGATAGTAGTTCTGCTGAGAAGATCTATTATCCTGACTTGCCATGGCCGATAGGAAAGGTTCTGTTCTTGAAGCAAGTTCACACTGTGAAGCAGCGTCTTGGAATAACTAAGGACAATGCTGAGCAAATGGAAGAAGAGGTCCCGTATTATCCTTGATCCTCCTTTGTGTGCGATTTGATATGCTCTCTCTCTCTCACTCACACACACACGCACGCTTGCATGCACGCCTGTACAAGAACTTTTTGGGAAATTATATATGCACTAGTAGCAAAGTGCATAAACTAAATGTTAATAATCTCTTTCTGCGGTTTGTTCTTA
This sequence comes from Carpinus fangiana, assembly GCA_006937295.1. NCBI lineage: Eukaryota > Viridiplantae > Streptophyta > Magnoliopsida > Fagales > Betulaceae > Carpinus > Carpinus fangiana. Next base: position 30,328,152 of record CM017325.1, read on the forward strand.
ACTTATTATATTAGCGGAGGTCACTAGTTCGAATCTCCCATTCCCCCTTCCCTTGAGGCCAATTACTTATAAAAAATATATATATATTAGCAGAATTTTTCTCTGTTTGAAATTACATTTTATTGGACAGATTTACAAGAGAGCAAACATTGCCTACGGAGCTCTGTCAACTAGGTTAGGAGAGCAGAACTTTCTCTTCGAGAACAGGTACTCTTCTGGATATCCTGTCTCAGATATTTAGTTCCTTTGATGACAAAGTGTAGGAGATATTGAGATTGTTTATTTTATATGAAGTGCAGCCTTCTATAACATGCTGATGTTACTGTAACTAAATGAATTGTTGCTTTTATGTAGGCCATCAAGTGTGGATGCAATTTTTCTTGCACATGTGCTTTTGACTCTTCAAGCTTTACCTGTGAGTCATCTTACAGATTTTAATGTAATTGTGATCTTGTGGAAGCTAATTGTGATTATTTTTGTGATTGATAAAGTAAATTGATTGCATTCTCAAACTTGATTCCAATCTCATATTCAGAATGAGCTATTGAAATTGATCTTAGGAAAACAACCAACCTTGACCATGCTGGGAAATTGAGTGGCCAGCTGGAATTGAAGTTTCCTAGCATGGATAAATTTGGACTTAAATCTGATATTCCAGGGAAGTTAAGTGAAATATTTTTATTACTACTGAATAAACTTACAAAAATGTGAGCATGCCGGGAAGATGAATAGCCAGCTAGAGTAGGACTCCTAGGGCTAGAGGCATGAGAAAAGTGCCCGAATTCAGTGACATACTGATTGCTTCACTGAAAGAATCATATTTGCCAAGCATCGCTTGCATTAGATGCTGACAGCTGTAGATGGCAGGCAGTAGGATTGAAAACTATGACCTCAAATTAAGGCTGGGAAAAATGCCCAAAAAATTGACCTGGTGGACCGACCTGACCAAAAGTTAACCAAAATCAATAGGTTTCCAACGTAGTTGGGTCAATGGTTGATTAGAAAGTTGTGAAAAATTGACCAGGGTTGGGTTGTGATTTGTTTTAGGCTTCAAATAACCGACCCATACCATCTTGACCGACTTGTTATACCATATAACTTTTTTCGCTTAGTGTTTGCAAAAATGAAAACTGTAGACAGTTCGAGTCATTGACTCCCTCACCCTCTTCATCTTTCTAAACACTTACCTCTCCTTCTTCAACCTCATGCACCACTACCTTCCACCTCCCTTGCTTATGTGCTCCACTACCACGTTGTCCTATAGTATCTATCCTTGTTCAAATTCTACCAGATTGGCCTCAGGTGTTGTGTAGGAGTTCGAGATTGAGTGGTGGTGTTGGGATCACACTTTTCGTTTCAATCGGTGTTATGTTTGCCAATCTTCCAACAATAGTAAGGCTTTAGTCTCTCCCAACGGATAAGAAAATGGTTCTCCCTTGGTTTTGTTGGTTATGTCTAGAAACCAATATAACAGACTGTTAGAGTATATCATGGAGTTCACTAATAATAGTCACAATTTAAGACTATTACTAACTTACAGTTGAAGAATATCACTGAGTCACATTTAAAGACTATCACTAAGTTACATATAGGTCTAGCTATAATTAAAGACTATCACCTAGCTAATCTAGTTAGAGTAAAAGTCTATTTGTATCCAGCATGATTCTCCTGTAAATAGGATCATGTTATATAGCTAGACTTTAACTATAACTCAATGATAGTCTTAAAGTGTAACTTAGTAATATTCTTCAACTGTGAGTCAGTAATAATCTTAAACTGTGACTATTATTCTTGAATTCCATGATATACTCTAACACTGGCCAATTAGTGACTGACACCAGCTGCCTCCAGATAGGTCGGTTCAGGGGGAGGATCTCCAACAGCTGCACAAGTTGGTTTAGTCATCGGGAAATAGTTGGCAGCCAACCTAAGGGGGTTGTTGCCCAGCCTACCTCAGCTAGATTTCATTGATTTAACTTCTATAGCAATAGAAGTTTCTGCTATTAGACTTACAGAACTTTGTATGACCTAAAGGTCTTATTAACTGTCATAGACTGCCACAACTAATAATGCTTAAAGTTTAATGTGAAGCCATAGATAATCTTGGTAGGCAGTGACTGAAGATTTCTGGAAGGAATTGTTAAAAATGATGAACATTTCTCCTTTCTGGTATTACATCTAAATCAGCTTGAGGTAGAACTAGTATTACCAAATTCTAAATCAACAGAAGGGGGAACCAGTGTATAGTATGTTTTTGTTTCTTATGTTTGCCTAATTTCAGCAAACGTGATGACCAATAGGCTCATTGATGGATGTGTACCTCTTACTTTTAGTTGAAATTCTAGACAAAAGATAGATATCAGGCAAGGCAGCAGATGCAAGTTACTACATGCGGGATGAAAATTCTGATTCGTACGCATTGTTATTGACGACCATTAATTATTCTTGTGCATTGTTGTTGATGAGCTTATTAGGCCTGTAAAGGAAGATGAACTCCTTGGTGTTTAAACAACAAAATTCTAGTTGACAGGATTGGATTAGTGATTACTTAGACAGCAGCAAGAGATGCTGTGGTAAATAAAATTTTTGGAATATATAGTACTGGGATAAAGTGTATGGAGATAAACTTTGTTACTCAAAATTACAGGAGATTGTGATTATACTTATACTTATTTTAATATAATATCTAATAAAAGAAGATATTAGGCTTTAAGGAAGAGACTTCTTTGTGTGGTTAACTTTGAAACCTAATAGTTGATGACTCTATTCAAGAAGTGAAGCTAGAGTAGCACAAGAAGAAAGACAGAGAAGGACACCATTTCAAGTAAAGCAAGGATGAATATACCTTTCCGGAAAAGCATTACAGTTTCATTGATTCCTTCATTGAATAGCATCATCCACAATTCTGCCATTGTTGTGAAGTGGCATAGTCCTAGTACTTCTGAATTCTGCCAATGCTTTTACTTATCAAAAAAAAAATTCTGCCAATGCTTATAATAGTCGAGTTTTAAGTAAGCACTTGGTTACATGGAGCTGGAAAACTCTTCCTTGGGAGGGATAAAAAAGCAGGGAATGAATGGATTATGGGAAGCAATGTCAGCAAAATCTCTAGAATTTTTTTTTTAGAAAGGCTCATTGAATCCATTGATTATTGAGGGACTAAAGTTGGATGATTTGAACTTCTTAAAACATAGAAGGTTCATGTGACTTATCAAAAAAAATAGAAGGTTCATGAGAACTCATTAAAATAATAATGTCTCTTTCATCCAAAATAAACTAGATTTTGTTTCTTTGTTTTTATTCTTGATAATGAGGAACTCAGGACCACCTTCCTAGGTGGGCTTTGGTAAACCCTTCATGCGCAATCCCACTTTCAAAAAACGTGCATCAGGTTAGTGCATGACTTGAACCTTGGACTTCATAGTTCTTGAATTGTTTGTCCCACCGGTTGAGCTAACTGTGTGGGAAGATGTTTTCTTATTTATATTTCCTGCATTGCGATACAAAAGTTTACTCATGAACCAGCCTATCATTAAGAGGAATTTCATACCTATTCATTCTTGTCCACAAACCCTAACCTTACATGTATATGATCTTCTATCTGTTAAATTCACATTGTCAGTACCTTTTAGCCTCCAAAGAACTAAAAAATCTCCAAATAAACCTTTATTTGAATATTAATTTTATCCATTTCTCATAAATCCTATAAGCAGACGTTCTCAGCCACCACACCTTTGAATTTTGAGGGATATCTGATGTTATACATTAATGAACCTCACTTTTGATATATTTAGAAAAAGAAAATGTTCTAGTATTTCATTTGGAATTAACATTTCCGTTTAGTGTAGATTAAGAAATGGGCTAAACATATGCAATGTTGGCTGCTCTAGACAAGGTGGTGAAAAAGGTGCGGGAAACAAAACATTTGAAATTTGATATTTTTTGAATAGTGGTGAGTTTGTGAATAATCACCTCCATTTATTTTTATTAGTTGTCGGGGATTTTGTGGGTCATGCCTTCAGTGGTTGAGTTGCTAGCTTATTGGAGAAGTCATTTTGGGAGACATAAAAGTGCTATGAGTTGGAATGCCTTGGCTCTTATGTGGTGCATTTGGGGATAATGAAATTTCCATATGCTTGAGGGATAGGAAGTTCCAATTTTGGATCTGAGACTTCTCTTTCTTAGAATGCTATATGACTGATTGTAGTGATGGGTTTTTTTCTTCTCTTTCATGTTTAATCCTGATACTTATAAAAAAAAAAAGGATTTTTTAGAGTTGTTAAATGCCAGATGTTAATTTGAGTTATAATTTGTTGTGCTCTTGTATACCTCAAATGCACTAGGGTGGTACACCTATTTTGATTTCTTCCAATAAAATTTAATACCCATTTTTTTTTTTTATAAAAAAAACTTGAAGGAGAAAGAGCGATAGCAGTGATGACTTAAGGGGATGTCTTTCCATTTATATACTTTAATGCAAAAATTATCAGCACTTGAGCACGATCAAAATTGAAGGTGGCTTGGTATTGCCTGTGAGAAATATGAAACATCATTTGTAAGTCACTTTCCCATTAATAAGGATCCAAATTTTACTTATTGTGGAAGCTTTATTCTTGAAAATGATTGAAATCTCCCTTGCCCTTCTTGATCAGATTTCTTTGAAATATCTCATTGTATCGATGCACTTTTATGGAGATATAAAAAGCAAATTTGGAAAGCTGATTGACATAATGACCGTGATGTTGGTTGAGGACGAATGAGTAGATCTTGTCATAAAGAGAAAGGCCAAAATAAATTTTGGGTTTAGGCAGTGAGGAAAGTGCATATACCTTTATTATTATTTGTTAGGAAAGGAGCACAGGATAGCCTTTAATTTCTTGAAGGTTGGTTCTATATGAAGCTTTAGAACAAAATTCATGTAGCTCTTTGTAAGCAGTTGGTGCAAGGCTATCTTTGGTTGAGTTGAGTGATTGGATTAGATGTCAAATCTATTATTTTCTTGGTAAGATGCATCATTTGTGCGCAGTGCGTTATGCATTATGCATGGTGAATTTTTCCTCCTGATTTAGGTTTTCTTTCTTTTCAAGAAATAGTCTACAAGAAAAACGTGGTCCTAGTGGAAATATTTTGGTCGTTTGAGGACGCGCATATGCGTGATTTTGCTATGAAGTCTGAAGTATAGCGATCACAAAGAATTTATTATTTTGGTTTAGGGTGATAACCTGCGAGCATAGGTATGTATGTGTATATGTATAGGTATTAGTATCTTATATGTGCATGTATTTGTGAGAATTTATGTACATCTGATACTTGGGGTGGGGGACTTGAGGGGAAATATCCATGTTTAAGATTCAAGTTATATTGGTACAACTTTCCATTTTGTCTTCTTTGATGAATCAGATATTGATACAACATTTGTAGTCTCTTCATGTAATAATGAGAGCATATTTAGAGAATGTTTGAATTTCTCATTTTTCTTTTTGTAGTGGTATATGGGAATTAATGTGAAAAATTTTCTTTACAGAAATTGTTTCTGCCTAATGTTTCACTTATTATGGTAACCATGTCTCAGTTGAAGTTTGATCTTGCTGTTGGTATAAATTTTTGTGCTCAGTATCATGGATTTTACTATATACTCTCTCTATCTCACAATAAATTATGTGTTTTATATTTTGGATTGTCTTGTTGGAAACTCACACTTGTTATGCTCACTTATTTTTGAAAAACAAACAAGGTATTGTAAAAAGTAGTGCCACCTCTAATATAAAGGACATTTTATGGAGATCATATATTTTTTTACCTTTTCATTAATCGTCGTATCATTTCAAACCACAATCTATTTTGGGATAGGGGAAGTGCTAAATATATTTTCCAGTCTTATTATTATGGGAAGAATTTTAAGCATGCTTCCTGCAATCACATGCTATCAGGAATCATCAGTACTGCGGACCAAACTTTTAGAGCATGCTAATCTTGTAAAATATGCTGAAAAGCTTAAGATGGAGTTCATAGAGGCTGGTTCTTCGTCTTCTTCTGCCTCATATTTTCAGTCAGACCCACCATCATCAGCTTCAAGAAGAGGTCCTTCGAACGCAAGTAAGATGATTTTCAATTCTAGACTTGTTTCTTTTTCTTTTTTTGTTTTTTCCTTTAAAATTTGCATCAATTTTTTTTTTTTTTGGGTGGGTTAAGTGCCTTATAAATCCAGACTACATTTTCATATTTATATGGTAGATCAAGTTTGTTATTGGTTTTCAGATGCTTCAAATAAATTAATGGTTGGAAATATACCAGCTTTTAAGGGTATCAACAGGATCTTGCTGGTGTTTTGGGGTTTCCCAGTACATTGCTGATATGCATAGCCGAAAGCATTCAAAATTATAGGAACTTTGATGAGGTCCAATATGTTGGACAATTTGGTTGACATGCCTTGAAAATATATCAAAACACAGCCGAAGTCATATGAATAATGATCACAAACTTGGTCCCATTCAATTAGTTTTCCTTTTTATTTTTCCTCTTGTTTTTAAGTGGAAATGTTTCAATCATGCCAGTTCATTCTAACAGTATACTCTTTTCCTTTTGATTGTTTGACGAGAACAATTTTTGCACTAGTAGAAACATAGTCTGTAAAGGTGCGTTTTTAAAATCAAATTGCAGAAAGTGTCCAGTTTGGAAGTGTGTTTGAAAAAAAATGGCTATTTGAAAATTTCAAATCGCAGGTAAGGGGGTGCGTTTTTTAAAAGGCATAATTTTAAAGGTTGAACCATGATTTTACCAAACGCTAATTGCATTTTTAAAAATCACATCTCCATTGACTGAATTTTGAAATCACTTATCTTTTTAATCAAACCGCTAAATCAAACGGACCTATAGTAGATTTCGGATGGAACTGAAAACTTCAGTTTACAATTTTGTAACTTTATGTTCCTATGGAAAATAGAAGCTTTATTGCATAAACGAATGAAGCTGTTACTAATATATGACCAGGTTATGTCTACCCATGGTATGGTGGTCACCATAATTGCGTGGCTACTTCAACATTTTGTTGGAGTCATATGGACATCAGATATGTCTTGCTCCTTTTGTTATATCAAAGGGCAGATATTAGTTGCTTCTGGAGTTTGATTATCCGACTAGCCTCATGAGCTGTTCTCATATAAGTAGTCCCTCAAAATGTTTTGGTTTTATGTGAGGTATCGATACAGTTAAACAAATATTTCTAACCTTTTATAAGTTGTATTGCTGAGTTCCACTGTTAATACACTCAAATAAGAGTAATGTTAATACGCACAAATAGACCGATGTACAATTACGATGACATGACAATAGAAATTAGCTATTGATTTTTTTTTTTTAAATTTTTACAAATGCATGCGGATCTAATAGCTGATTTTTACTGTCACACCATCAAGTTGTATGGTAGTCGTGTAGCAGTCTACAAAATAGTATTACTCCACAAATAATTTATGCTTTAGTTGCATGTATTCCTATCTTGCGGAGTTCTTGTCTCTACGGTATTGGTATCTTTGTTGATAGTTTCTTTCTATCAATAATTTTGTAGTATAATAACCTATGATGTTCTATTGATAGGTTCGAAGCCCAGGAGCAAACCCAAGAGGCAAAAAACTAGGGAAGAAAAAACTTTTAGAAAAAGGGCCAAATATTTTGTAGTGACACAGCTTGTTGCGGTTCTACTTTTTCTCACTTTCATGAATAGACCTGATGATGAAGTGGAGCTTGAGGATGATGAAGGCTACGGTTATGATGACTGAAAGCATTCATTCATCTACGTTGTTGCATTCTCAATACTAAAAATTTTGCCCTTGATTTACCAGCCAGGATAGGAAGGACTTCTCCTTATTCTTCATTTGTTGCAAGTTTCAGACTGAAATTTTTGGGAAATAAATATTGATACAAATCAAAGGATATATTTATGCATTAGATTGAGCTGTATTTTGTGCGGTTCAGAAGAAATATTCTTCATTTGCTGAGTTCTAGCACTTGATTTTTGAAGTGGCATACATTTTGTATTTAAATTTGCTAAAATTTCCTTGTACCTTGGCCAGAAAAATAATAGATCTGGATTTACTTTTTTGTTAATTTGAATTGAAGGGGTTGTGTTATGGTTGAGACAAAGATCGTGAGAATCTGAATTGATTGTTAGAGATGAAGAAGATGATGCTACAATTCCTTTATATATGGAGTGGCATTGAATAGTTTGCCTTTTTTGAAATTTTGTTAATTTTTTTTAAAAAAAAATTTTTATTCAAGGGTTTTCTTGTATACTTCGGGTATATTAGAGTTGTAACCCTCTACGCTTGAATGAATTTACGTTACTTATGAAGAGAAAGAAAACCATGATAAAATATGATGCATAAAAGTTTTACATATTCCATTTGAACAAAAAAAACTAATGTTCGCATGGTTTAAATAGTGGGCATTATGACATTGGTTCCGGTGGTTTTATTGGATACGCTTTTGAAGTATTATGTTCAAAATTATTGCAATCAAATATGATTGCCTAAAAGGCTAAAAGGTGAGAGATTATTATTATCAAATATTGAAATCAATTACAATCGGATTTGAATACAATCAAATCGGATCTAATACCATTCATGTGTCACCCATAATAAAAACACACACATATATATATAATGGAACGGGGTGGTCAAGCCACCCCCTTTGACCAAATGGGGGTTGGCCAAACCACCCATATTCTGTTTTTTTTTTTTTTTTAATATTACATATTTATAAATATTTTTATTATGGTAATACTTACTATAATTTGATTGTTGATGACATAACATTTAATGGTTGCTGTAAAGAAAGTTGAGTGCAATGACCTATTTGTTACTTCTGCATACCACAGGAAATTCTTAAACCATTTTTATACCACATGAAGCTTATTGCAGATCAAAATAACCACTTGAACTAATTTTAAATTTTTTCCAAAAAAAATTGAAAATTTCTGGAATTTACATATTACAACCTTCCCAATCCCAACTGGGGTGTCAGATTAATCTATTTCCTCTTCTCCTTGGTCATCTGGAAAACTAAATAAAGTAAAATAAATGGATGCCAATTACTCTAAACTACACCTTGTATCAGCTAACAAGTTATATTTGTAATTTACACTGACACCCATTCCTAAAGTATCCAACAAAATGCCTTTAAGTTACATATCAGTGCTACTTGAACTATGCAGCCACATCATGGGTGTTCTCCCATTGCTTAACAAGTGCAGCATATCCTTCAGCAGAAGCAACAGCAAATTCTGTCATTGAGCTCATTGCAACTGACATTCCAGCACAAAGCACCCTTATTGCAACTTCAGCCATTTTCTCTGCAGTCATTATCACCTCTTCTACCTGACCAACCTCTACCATTTTCATATTCCCATCGGATTCATCCATTAATCCACTTCCAAATCTTTTTGATCCAAACGGTGCACGATGAGAATCCTCTCTTGTCTGTTGAGCATAGACAGACCCCATCCCAGCCGCAAAAAAGTCCAGTCCATCAAGCACTGGCCTTTCGCGGATTGCATCGAGAAACTTTGACCATTGGATGCAAAGTCCAAATATTGGAAGGGTACCACTGGACCGGCGAGGAGAGCACGGTGCTTTTGAAGCGTCGGGATCGGTCTGGACACACCGGAGAAGCCAGCCTGTCAGTGCATGCACATAGGATCGTTGAGAAGTGATCCATGACTCAAAACAGTCTCGCCAATTCCTGAGTTCTGTCTCAAGATTGGCAGCCGAACGGGCTACCCTCTGTGGCTCAGTTATTGACATGGAAGAGTGTTTTTTTGCATCTAGTTTTGAAGGCATTCCGGCTAGTAAAAGCTTTGCTTCATCTAGTGTCCGCTTCTGTGACTGATGGCACTCTGCCATTACTTTCCACATCCTTGCCAGTCTGTTGTTTACCAATATACATCTTATCAGAAATGTTACAAACATGTTCTTCTGGAATAGAGTGCTTATATTTCGGTTAACAAGGGACAATTTTTCATTGGGAATGACAATATGCAGAATTTAAAAATGTTTGATTCTCAGCATAAATTGAATACCTCCGAGTGGTAAACTGGAAAGAGTAAAAGGAGTAAATCAAAATGTTGAATTTAGAATACCCCTTGAACAATGGTAGCATACAAGTTGCACACTGCCATTTAAAGAAGATTCTTACCTGATCAAAGCTTCAGGATCATAATCAGCAAATGATGTGAAAAATTTCTTCTCATCCACCAATTTTTCGTAGTATATATCGAATAGCAATGCTATAAGTTAGCAAGAGTTTATAAAATAACTTATAGGGATTCGAGAATGAATCAGTTTGGGGCAAAGAATTAAAATTGAAGTTGATTGAGGGTGAGAAAAAAACATAAGTAAAAAATCAGAAAATTATTTCATCAAATTTTTAAGAGTTCAAAAAAAAAAAAAAAGATCATCAGGAATAAAAAATGGTTATACATTGTTAATGTGTGCTGAATTTAATATCTGAATATATGCAGGTATGTCACACAAGGAGGACGTCTTTAAGTAAAATGGCGAGAAAATTTGAATGCCCAAGGGATGTGAAGGCTCTGCTGTGTTTTACTAAGAATTTGGTTTTACACATCATCAACCAACAAGAAGAGGCCTTTGATACAAAATAGGAGCCATCACTGTGAATTATGATACATGAATAGAGCTTTAGAGTTTCACAAATGCATGTAGTTTTGTCTGTCACTGTTGTTTGTGATAATGACTGGCATTTTCTATAATGGCTCCATTCATGATAACTTAAGCAAACACATGATATATAGAACACCAAGAAGCAATTATTGGTACCTCCAAAATGCTAAACAGTCTCTTCACATAGCAGGGAAGAATGTCATATCTTACACAAAATGATAATGAGATGTTGAGTGACATACCCTTTTGCTAATTCAAGAAGTTGAGGTTGCAATTCTTCATCTCTTAACGTTTCGATCCTTTTTGAAACAGCTTCAACAGAGTGTATTGAAACCTTTATCTGGGTATACAGATCTCTAATGGCTGCTCTTGTTTTATGAACTGCAGAGGGGTCATCTCCTTTGACGTCTTGGTTCCTGAGTTGCTTTTGTTTCTTCTCATAGGAAATTCGAACCTTTTCTCCAGACTGTTCGTGAAGGTTTGTTACACAGTAGTCAGGCTCCCATTGTTGCTCCAAGAACATAATTATTAACATGGTGAACTATCTAGTATTTGCTTGTCAACAATTCTTGAAAAAAACAAATGAAAATTTTATTTTATGAAAAAGTAATTGAGCGTCCAGCAGTTTTCCTAATGAAGCAATTTTTAAAACAAGTAAGCAATTCCAATCTGGTGAAAAGCTAGAAAAGATTCAGAGTTGAAAGAGAAATTGCTGAATAACATCTCATAATATGAAGTATTTGTTTACTAGTTTCATCTCATAAAATGTCATCATCTCAGAGTCAGAAGCTTAGTGACTGTTGAAAGTTTTGGTGGAAGCATAGAAGTAGTACCTTGACTTCCTCATAGAGTTTCTTTTCCCAGGCATATAATCTGTCCAATGTAGATTGGTGACTGCCTGAATACATGCAGGGTTCTTCTGAGAACTCACTACTGCTTTCATAACCTTCATCTTTAGAGCTCGAAGAATTAACTAAAAATCTTGATGAGGATGAGCGAGATGAAGCTGAACGGAACAAAGCTACTGGGTTCAACATTTTCATGGCTGCAAAAAATAAATAAATAAAAAATAAGCTCTAAATTCCTGTCCTGAAAATTTGAGCAAATATAAAGCAAAACTAGAGAAAAGTATAATATTTTGATGAAGATTCTGCTACTCCAAGTGCATTTTGGCATACAAGAAAGTAATTGAGACTAATCCATACAAAGCAAAACCAAAATAAATTATAATATTAAATAATGGTTCACCTATTCCACGAGAATTTTAGGCTTACAAGAAATTAATTAGGACTAATACAATTGTTAGAATATTAATTAAACAATTAAATTGACCATTTCCTATAAGCTTAAGTTTTTATAGCGATTGGTGATTTAATATGGAAGCAGAGTAGAGATCTTCAGTTTGACCATATCTTCATATTTATCCTCCAATTTAATATTCCAAGTATTAGGCATCACTTATTGAGGGAGAGTTTGAACCTGGACGTGAGATGGAGTATTAGGAGATTAATTCAATGATTAAATGTATTAAGCTTAAGGTTTTAGGATAACTAGTAATTTAATAACAATGACGTTATATCTACGTACTCTATAGCTACATTTTGCACCACAATATCTCCCAGAAGTACAGGAAAAGTAAAGAAGAATATTTCTGCAACTATTTCTTTCATACCTGTGATTTCATTCGAGGTTGATGCATACTGAGCTCTGCTAGCCTCTAATAATGCTGAAACCTCATTGGCTGAATTGCAAATAATCATGAATTGATTTTCAAGATCCTTGACAACTTCTGCCATGCTTGTTGGCCTCTTATTAACATAAACAGTAAAACCTGGTGTTTCTTCATTGGCTTCTTGATCACCAACCTCCAGTTCTTGATTTGTAGTTTCCATTTTTCCTAAAACTTGAGCTTTTGATGGCATTTCTCTTCTTGCACGATGCGATTGTAAGCCGTTCACCTCATGCTCAATTTCAGTTCCACTATCTGTTTCTTCCTCCTCATCCTCACCCTCATCGATGTCTTCATCAATTTCATCTTCAGAACAATTTAGATCAACTTTAGCTCTTTCTTCTGTCACGTTTGCCTTATAATAATTAGACTCTTCTTGTTCTGTTTCTTCTTCTAATTCTGGTATCCCTTCTTCTTCTCTGACCTGCCTTAGACCTCCAATGTCATCATCCATGATTGTCTGATCAAGACTATTTCTTGTTCCATAGCCATAGTAGTCTAATGATGAAAATGGATTCCAAAAGAAATCCCATTGGGATGTTTGAGGTGAAGGTGGAGGAATATTGGGTCTATTGTTTGGGGAATAAGAGAAGAAAGAAGAACTCATAGGTGAGGATTGCATTGCAAAGAAGCCATCAATTCCAAAATGGTGCATTGGAGAGTAAGTTTCAACTCGGGCATTCTCTGGTGACTGAGGCCTCTCCTCCACCAACACAGCTGGCTCCCCACCTGATCTTAGATAATTTACTTTCAAACATGAATTAGGCTGCGACTGAATTGGTGTTGATGATGATAAGGATTTGGGAGAGATTGTGATGAAGCTGGGATTTGTTTTCTTTATAGGTGTGAAAGGTGGGGTTATGAATGAATCTAACAAGAACTCACGAGGCTCATCTCCTTCAATGTAATCACGAAGAGCAGCTGAAACTCTTTTCAAGGACTGAATATAGGCAATGTGTCCAGAAGCCAATCTTCTTCTCTGCTCAACAGCTTGCTTGATGAAGCTCTTTCGATCTTTACAAAGCTGCACTGTCTCTTCATCATCTAGCTTTGATGTGGAACATCCCATCTCCCACTTTTGCTTTCCGTTTCCCTTTTCACTCTACAAATTCTCTAGGCTTGAATTGAAATGGAAACACAGCAGCATATATCCTTTTGTATTTGTCACCAGGTTCATAAGGATTTGATTGCAGGCCTTTTTGAATGGAAAGAAAGTTTAGTAACTCAAAAATTTGTAGAGCAAGAAAGGGTGTCTCGAGAATCAAGCTCAAAGCAGCTAATTGGCAGAAATTGAATTTACATGAAAAAGACAAACTGGGTGCTTTTCTTAATTATCAAGTCATAGAGATAGCTTGAAAACATTTCAAAATTACAAAGCAGAATGAAGAAATGGAGATTCTTTTGAGCCTTCTCTACAAATTCTCCACCAGCCCAATAATTCAACTAGCTTTAAATCATTAACAAGCTATATCAACGACAGAATTGTTTGGAAAAGAAATAAAAAAATTAAAAGTAGGAACAAAGAAAGAAAGAGAGTGTGGAACTTTTGACCAAGAAGTCATTTGCAAAACAACCAGCTGGATTGAACAAAAATGATCAAAATTACAGGCTTATTATAAACTAAACATAAACAGGATGAAAAAACCAAGAAACCTGAATATTATTAATGGATCAATTCAAAAGATGTAAATAATTGAGAAAAGAATAGCATCCAAAATAAGAAAGAAGCTGAGAAAAGAATAAATGGGCATTGGTTGCATGACGACAACCAGTTACCACCTGTTAAGAGAACACAGCAAAAGAGGATAAAGGTTTAAAGTAGAGAGATAAAGAAATGGAAACAAAAAGAAGAAAAAGAAAACCCATTTGAAGAAGCCACATGGTGAAGCCTGAAACTGTCCTAAAACAGAACAGGAAAAGGGAGGAGATTTTAAATACATTAAACCCCGTTTGGGAAAATAAAAATAAAAAATTTCTCAGTGAAAATTATGTTTAAAGGTGAAGAAAAATATGAAAATTAAAAAATAAAAGCACAAAACCAATTCCAAAATGCCACTTCAAAAGCTAGTGAAACTAAAGTTCGTAGATATCCAGACTTATAATAAGCAGAAAATGTTAGAAAAAAAAAAAAGAGAAAAAGAAAAAGAAAAAGACAAAGAAGAACAAGGCAAATCAGTAGTTAAAGTTAGATGAACATAAAAGGCTGACACCCACCCATTTTAAGAAATTAGAAATATTTTATGAGAATTTGGTGGGATTAAGATTTCGAATGTTGATATGCAGACCCTACTATAAAGAAATTCAGTCAAAAATAAAATCAACATAGGAAGAAAATCCATTTTGAGATTAAAAAAAGATTTAATATATTCCATTTCTGAAAACATGAAGATTGGAATCATTTGACAAAACAAAGAAAAATCCCACTTCAAAAATTAACCTACTCAAAACATAATTCTATTATTAGAACATCAAACTAGAAAGCCCAGAGGAAAACAGAAACAAAAAATAATTCACAAATAAAACTTACACCATCTAGTAAAAAGAAACTTATAGAAGAAGAAGAATTTGAAAAAAAGACAACCCATTTCGGAAACGATAAGCTCTATTATAGTATTTAGAAGATTCAAGTTTACTTTGTAGATTGAGATTATTAATACTAGCATCATCTATTGCTAGAAAATGCTGAAGTTTAAGAGGACAAGAAGAGATTTATGCAATAAAGAAATTTGAGGGAAACCTTTGAGGTTCAGAATGATTGAGAATTTGAACAAGAGATTGAAAAACAAAAAAAGCTAAGAATGCATGATTACAGTGTAGAAGCATACCTGTATATTGCGGGCGGAAGAATAGGAGAGGATGATGATAGAGGTTGATCGGAGAGAGAGAGAGAGAGAAAAAGAGACGTTGAGAAAAGCAACGGTCAAAATCTCAAAGTGGAAGAGGAAAAAAACACAAAGAAACAAAATTTAAAGTTCGAAGTTGGAGAGCTAATAAAGGTATCGCAATGTAGGAGGAGGAGGACAGAGAATATGACAGGTCAAGTCTTTTGCCCTTCATGCTCGATCAAATTTCATCAGTGCCACTCCCTCAAATTTTCCTGACCAATGATACCCCTGATTGATTGATCATGGATGGATGGATGGATGGATGGATGGATCCATTTCAATTATGGTGGGTCCCTTTGCAATCTACTTTTAGGTGCTTTGAAAGAATAAATGCATCATCAATGAATTGGACTTCAAAAGCAATTAATTATTTAAAGGAGAGAATATATATATATATTTTTTTTTTCTTCTTAGAGAACATTTATTGAAATTGAGTCCACGTGGAATTAATAACTTGTTTATATTATGTTAAAAAGTTAAAAAAATATTTTTAATACATAAAAAAAAAAGTTACGATTTTTTTTTATGTTATTTAATTTTATGTGGGTATTATTGTTTAAAAAAGTTAAAAAAAAAAACTTTTTTTTTCGATGAGAAAAATATATATATATTTTTTCAACTAGTCCCTCGTGTATATATATATATATATATATTTAAAAAAATATCCACAACCGTAGTATTTCTCCAAAAAAATGGTGTCCAATAAAAATTGATTTGTTTGATAAAAAAAATTCAAAAAATACTTTTTTTTTTTAATACTACTCAAAAGAAAAAAGAAGGGACAAAAATACACTTTTTTTTTTAAAGAAAAATGTTAAAACTTTATTTCTCAACCCAATCTCAAATAAATTTTTTTGCTCAAATTTTGAGCTACTCAGCCATCTATTTGGACTCACATTAATTGTTTAAATTATCAATAATTTAATTAGCTAATTGATGTAAATTCATCCGGCAACATGATTGGGGTTGCCTTTATTATTATTATTATTATTGTTGTTATTATTATTATTTAATTTGTGGTCCCGTTTTACTTTGTTTTCTCAGTGTGAAATCAACATCGATTTCTATTGGATAAACCTGATAAAAACAATTTATATATATATATATATATATATATATATACATTTGTATTTATTTAGGGAACTTGGTGATTAAGTTCTAATTTGGGATCAGAATTTGAAAAAGCAAAAGAAAGTCGGCTGTAAAGTAAAAGAGGGGGGAACCTGGTGCCACTAAAGAGGCGGCCGGGTGGTTCGTTTATGGCTTTTCTACCAAAAGCTCCTCCATTTTATTTTTAAATATCGATATTACCCTTGCCTTGCTTCCTTGACGAATTAAGATTATTTCAATTTCATTTGAACTGGATAATATTGAATTAGTTATAGTTGATGGGTATTTTTATCTTTTTTACTTTTTGAGGGGACAAAAATACTCATTTACCATAACTAACAGAATCTTACCATGTTCAAATGAATTAGAGAATATCCTAATTCCTTCCTAGAAGACTTGTTAGATTTTGAGTTCAAACACAATAAATTTAAGTGAGGTTTTTTTTTTTTTTTTTTTTTTTTTTTCATTTAGTGTATGGGATCAATTGATTTAGATAAGATTTCAAAAATTGTTAATTTTATTAAAGGCCAGTAGTTTGTATTTTAAAAAATACAATAATAAATAATATTACGGGTAAATTTGTTAACTTCGTTAATTGAGTTAATTTGTTCATTCAAAAAAAAAAAGTCAAGTGATCGATCATTTAGGCACGAAGATAAGTTAGCCTATGTCAAACCAAAGTGATTGATCTCTCATTTTTGGGTGGTCAATTGATGTCAGACAGTTTACGATTTGAATACATCTAAGACTTCTAGAACTAGTGACTTGGTCATCAAGGGGTAACTTAATCGGCTGTAAAACACGTCTAATTAAGCGGAAGTCATTAATTCAAATGTCCTCTCTCCTTTCCCTTATGTGAACATGTTTAAAAAAAAAAAAAAAAAAAACTGTGGCTTGCGTATTTAAAGAGCTATAAGGACCCTAGAGACTATTTGGTCAACTAGAGGCTCCAAAGCACAATAAAGACAGAGTGTGTTAAAAGAGAAAAGGAGGAGGAAGGAAAGAATATTTTTTTCCTTCAATTTTGGGACATCAATGCCCCACAAGGTGAAAACTATTAACTTAGCTTTTATTTTCGTGTTAAGATACTATCTTTTTCTTATGGTTTTGGTGTGTGTGTTGTTATATACATTTTCTTGTGTTATATGTAGTTATGAACATGAAAATCAAGAAAAAGTTTAACCCTTTTGTGAAAAAACCCTACCTTTTATGTAGGATCTTGTTTTAAACCGACTAAAAAATGACTAATTAAAGATGAGTTTTAGGCTTTGTAAACTGAAAATTATGGGATGTGTTTAGGGATGAAAGTATAAAGTTGGAAACTTTATGTTATGAATGCAAAACAATTCGAACTTTAGGTGTTAGATAGTGTTAGGAGTGATAAAGGGAGCGTCTTTTTAAGTATTAGGGGCTATAGAGGCCTTACTAGAGCTAAAAATGTGTTTTCGGAGGTTGAAGATGATGAATTGTAACACCCCCAAATTTAAACTGATTAAATTTTGATCAACTTGGAGAGTGCTACTAACAATACCTCTAAAACGATTAAGTGGTAATCGGCTAGTGGCATCACCCATAAACTTATCAAAGTAAAAACATGCATAAAGTGAAAATACATGATATGAGGTTGCTACTAATATGATTATTCATTAATGACATTATGTAACATCAATTACTGACTCAGAGCTTCCCAAAGCTTCCAACAACATGTTATAAACAAGACATCGATCATCCATCTAACAAAACCTGATAATACGAGCCATTCGCTTAGCGTCTTCATCCCAACAAATTTCTCACTTTAGACCTTGGCAACCTGCTAACTCGCAAAACACCAAAGTGTTCGGCAGGAGGAAGGAAAGTAACTATGTAAGTCCATAACTTAATAAGTAAATTATCACATAACCGATTTATGTAATGAGCTTTAGGCGTTCATAACTCTATAATATTAAACATGCGTTTTCATAAATATAACATGAATTGTCTCTATTATTATACTATTGAAAATGTGGTTTATTTTTAAGAAGTGATGTGGCACAATATTGGAAACAATCACCGATATTTTAATGCAGAAAAATCATTAAATCATAGCTGCTAGCAATCATTTGTATGGTCTATTCAAGCCCTTGACCCCTTATTGGTAGGGTTGATGTTGTCCCGAAGGACTCGAGTCTAATATTGGTGCCCCAGATATTGCATCATACCGTCTTATATTAGCAACCTGACCGAGTATGACCTTGGGTTGCCCACGCTACTAGCAAAGCCGTAACCGTGACTCTATCTACGCATGGTGCGCTCGTTACAAAATAATCATTAGATCTAAGGTCAAACATAAACATAAATATTTTTACGACCATAGGGTCAAGCCAATAAAGTAGTAAGCTTTTGACTGTTATACTGTATTTACTATGTATCATGTCATACAATGCAAATATTGTTCATTTAGTTACAAAATTATATATAGACATTTATCAATTTTGACTAGTCTAACATGTGTTATAAAAATTTAGTAGGCTTAAAACAAATTATCGAAAGTTAAAAAAAAAAAAAAAGTGTTACCAAAAGTAAAACAAGGGAGAATCTTTTTAATGTTAATTTTTTTTGGAAATTGGAAGTTAATAGTGTTAAGAGGAGGGGAAGGTCATTAGGAATTTGATATATATATATATTATTTTGGGTTGTTGAGTATCCTGACCTTGACCCCATGACTTCTCTTCGTGTTTTGATGTATTCCCTGGACTTTTAGACTTGGTAATATATTGTTGGAAACCTATACTTGATATTTGGTGATGTTGACATTATTATGTTAAATATAAAAAATTTCTCATCCATGACCCTCGAGTAATTCTAGAAGTCTTTCCTATGTAACCGTATCCCTCTTATGTCACTCTGAGAATGATGTGACATATAAAATTATAATTTGATCAAAATTCAATAATAATAAATCACAAGGTCAATAGTAATTTTAGAAATAACATAATTTTTTAAGTGACACAATAAAAACTTAAAAGTAACTTATAGCATTACTCATAACCCACGCTCTAGCCTTGGATCTCTTTTCATGGAGAACCAAGATTAGGTCATGATTCTCCATCCCACAATCTAGCTAAGGGTCCCTTGGGTACGGAGTCCCGAGCAACACATTCTTTTCTTTTTATATTAATATTGCACACAAGAGTATTATTGCCATTTTGGGTCACATGTATCTTATACCTATTTTTCATTTTTTTTTTCCTCCGTTACTATTCCATCAATTAAACTAACAGACTGACATGTTATAATTAAAACATACCATGTGTCCTAACAAAAAAAAAAAATCATAAAACTAATTAAAATTAGGGTTAAATACCTAATATCCCTCGAGATTTCACAACTTTATTTTTTTCTCCTTAGGGTTTGATTTTTATTGCATGAAGTCCCTATGATTTTGATAAAGGACTAAATTGGTCATTCTATCAGTTGACCGTTAGTTGACTTAACGGACTAACATGTAAACAAATGAAAATTTGACAATTGGCACAAGTTAACACATCATCAATGATGACGTGACCACCTAATTAATTTTTTTAAAAATATATATATAAAAAAAAATTGGGGGTGTCGTAGCCACCCCCTTGGCACCTTGCCAGGCCACCCCCATTTGGCCGAATGGGGGTGGCCGATCCAACCAAAAAAACACCTAGTGGGTATCGGGGGTGGCTTGACCACCCCCATGGAGCCAAGGGGGTGGCCGAAACCACTCCCAATCCGAAACCACCCCCAAACATTGGGAGTGGTTTCGGCCACCCCCTTGGCTCCATCGGGGTGGCCGAGCCACCCCCGGTACCCACTGTGCTCAAGGGGTGGCTTGGCCACCCCCTTGGCAGCTTGGGGGTGGCTCGGCCACCCCAATCCGGCCAGATGGGAAGGTGCCAAGGGTGGTGGCCGAGCCACCCCTTGGTGCCCAAACCCAATTTTTTTTGTCTTTTTTCTTTTGATTTTTTTTTAAAAAAAATAAAAAATTTAATTAAGTAGCCATGTTATCATTGATGACGTGATCACTTATGTCAGGTGTCAAATTTTCATTCGTCTACATAGACTTTTGTTAAGTCAACTAATGATCAACTAATAGAAGGACATTTGGTCCTTTTATCAAAACTATAAGGACCTCCTGTGATAAAAATCAAACCCTAGGGGAACAAAAATAAAGTTGTGAAACCCTAAAGAGGTATTAGGTATTTAACACTTAAAATAATTAAAAAAAATCAAAACTTAGAAAAACAAAGAGACAAATATGGCTAAGGGGAGTGGCCGGCCACCCCCATTTGGGCCATTGAGGGTGGTTGAGCCACCCCAGGGCCGGAATGGGATGACCATAATTAGTTTGGTTGATGGCATGTGACGAAGGCATTAAATTGGTCTTTACCTATAAGTTAGGTATAATTTGTGATACAATTTGAAATCTAGGTGAAAAAAATAAACAAGTGAAAACCTAGGTACTAAAAAAGTTAGGGAAAAATATAAAAAAGCCCCCCAAACTACCGGCGGTTTACAATTTAGCCCCCCAATGTTCAAAAAGTGATAAAGTAGCTCCCTAAACTATCAAAATGTAACAAAAATGCCACTTATTTTTTTATATTCCTATAATACCCCTATTCTTTAAACAAATAAAATAATAAAATAATTGTAAAAAAAAACTAAGCAATTTTTAAAAAATACAAAAAAGGGGCTAATAAATACAAAAAAAAAAAAAAATTGGAATAAAAAAATATTCAACCATTATTTTTTTTGTTGGGTTTTTTACAATTATTTTATTATTTTATTTGTTTAAAGAATAGGGATATTATAGGAATATAAAAAAATAAGTGGCCTTTTGTTACATTTTGGTAGTTTATGGGGCTACTTTATCACTTTTTGAACATTGAGGGGCTAAATTGTAAACGGCCGGTAGTTTGGGGGGCTTTTTTATATTTTTCCCAAAAAGTTATTAACCCTAAAATTTTTAAAATTTGGAAAAAATATATTTTTTTTTGTGAGAGAAAATATTAAAATCTGGGTGTAAGTTTGAGATTGTAAGTTTAAATTTTAATTTAAGGGTTAAATACCTTATTAGTCCCTAGGATTTGAAAACTTTATTTTTTCTTCCTTATGGTTTGAAAAGTGACCAAATTAGTTCTTGTGGGTTTTGAAAAGTGACCAAATTAGTCATTCCGTCAGTTAATCGTTAGTTGACTTAACGGACTAACATGTGGACCAATTAGAAGTTGAGACGTGACCACCTAATTAAATTTTTATTTTTTTAAAAAAAAAAAAAAATTGGAGCCACCCCCTTGGGCAGGCCACCCCTTGGTGCCCAAGGGGTCGCCGAAACCATTTGGGGTTTGCCATAATTTCCTTCAGTGTTGATCTAGGCTAATCGGAGGAGAAATCATCGCCATATATCTCGTTAATTCTTGTTGCTGCTGTTGTTCTTCTTCCATAACCAGGAGGTTTGGTTTGTTGATTGATTCGGTGTAAGCAAGAGACATGGAAATGGGTGGAGAGAGATAGAGGGGGAGATTTTTTTTTTTGTTAAGAGAGAAAAACTTATTGGAAAGAGGGAAGAAGCCAAGAAAAGAAAGAGGAGTGTGGCTCGGCCAACCCCATGGAGCAAGGGGGTGGCCGAGACACCCCTTGGTGTCCTACGGCCACCCCAATTTTTTATTTTTCTCTTTTTTTTCTTATTTGGAAAAAATATTTTTGTTTGAATGTTTTTTAAAAAATAAAAAAATTAATTAGGTGACCATGTATCAACTTCTAATTGGTCCATATGTCAGTTCGTTAGGTCAACTAATGGTCAACTGACGGAATGACTAATTTGATCACTTTTCAAAACCACAAGGACTAATTTGATCACTTTCTAAACCCCAGAGAGGAAAAAATTAAGTCTTCAAACTCTAGGGACTAATGAAGTATTTAACCCTTAATTTAATTAATTAATTTTTTCTTTTGGGTGAGCAGATTGCATTCAAATTTGCTGATTGAATATATTGAGTTCGTTATAAGGACGCTCAGGATTGCCACACTATTCCCTCTACCTCATGCAGACAATGCTTGGGAGAAAAGTCCCTTCACGCTTGAATTCCCGCGCTCTCATTTTCTCAAGCACCCTGCACGCGCACATTAACTACCCACAACGGAAGCAAGAAGAAGAACAACCTCTGCGTGAGACGCTCTTGTCCCTCCTGAAAAAATGTGTATCCACCAAACAGTTGCGACAAATACACACCCAGATGCTCGTCAACTCCATACACAAATCTAATTTCCTTCTCTCCAAAATCATCGACCTCAAAAACTTCACCTATGCCTCCCTTCTCTTCTCCCATATCCCCCAACCGAACGACTACGCGTTCAATGTTATGATCCGTGGCCTAACCAATACATGGCACGAATACTCTCTTGCCCTTCAATTCTATTACCAAATGAAGTTTTTGGGCATAAAACCGAATAATTTTACGTACCCGTTTTTTTTCATTGCATGCGCGAATCTTTTAGCGTTAAATCATGGCCGGGTGGCCCACTCTTCGATATTTAAAATTGGGTTGGATGGTGATGATCATACATATCATTCACTGATAACAATGTATGCAAGGTGTGGTGAATTGGGTTGGGCCCGAAAAGTGTTTGACGAAATTACTGAGAGGGACTTGGTTTCCTGGAACTCCATGATATCGGGGTACTCAAAGATGGGGTATGCCGCAGATGCGGTGAGGCTGTTTCAGGAAATGAGGGAAGTGGGGCTTGAGCCAGATGAAATGACTTTAGTGAGCGTTCTTGGGGCATGTAAGGACATAGGGGATTTGAGTTTGGGGAGGTGGGTGGAGGAGTTCGTTGTTGAGAATAAAATAGAGTTAAACTCTTATGTGGGTTCTGCATTAATTGATATGTATGGTAAGTGTGGGGATTTAATGGCGGCAAGGAGGATTTTTGATATAATGGGGAAGAAAGACGTCGTCACTTGGAACGCCATGATCACGGGGCAAGTTATTCTTTCTCTGAGCTTGATATTATGATTTGTTTTAGACTTGATGTTGTGAAAATGTGAAGAGAACCATTTTATCATAGTCACTTGAAATTAAGCTTTCATAACTAGAACTGTTGATGTAATTGTCTAATTCGATTTTTTTAATCACTTTCTAAGTCATGACCTATTGTTATTAAATGAGAAATAATCTTATCCTCAATTGACATGAAGTTTTCGGGGTACAACCTATTAATAATTTTTTCAAACAAATATTTTTTGGATGTCTGAATTGAATCCACACTTACCATTGTGTGTTGAAGTTTTAAATAGAAGAGAACTGCTTTCTGCATTTTTTACATTGAGGCATCTTGGTCTCGCCTCCCCTCCCATTCTTTTTGTCTCCTTGATATGGGAATGTTTTCAGAACTATTTGTACCCAAATTTTATGCATAATTTTGTATAATGCTGTTCCCAAAGAAGCTTTCATGAAATGAATAGATGTTGGACTTACTTGGATTTACTTCCATCTCCATGCTCAAAGCAGTCTGTCATGATCTAGAGTAGTTGTGTCTAATGTGATGCTTAGGATAAGCTGAGAAAATTCAATATGAGAAGCAACCCTCATATTACACACACACATTTTTATGTATGTGTGAAATATATGCTTATATATGTGTATGTTATTTGCATTAACTTTCAAATAATTTTGACTCTGCAAGTTAGAAACTTAGATGTGTTATTGAGGTTCTATGTTAATTTTTAACTTAAAGTATAAATGTCAGATATGCACAAAATGGAATGTCAGATGAAGCAATCATGCTATTTAATCGCATGAGAGAGGTGGGTGTTAATCCAGATAAAATCACGTTAGCTGGAGTGCTGTCTTCTTGTGCCTCAATTGGGGCCCTTGATGTTGGGAAATGGGTTGATACATATGCATCAGAAAGAGGCTTGCAGCATGACATATATGTTGCTACTGCATTGGTCGATATGTATGCAAAGTGTGGGAGCTTAGACAATGCACGAAGAGTCTTTGAAGGCATGCCACAGAAAAATGAGGTCTCTTGGAATGCCATGATTTCTGCACTTGCTTTTCATGGGCAGGCAGAAGAAGCCTTGTCATTATTCGAGCGCATGTCAAAGGAGGGTGGGTTTGCCTGCCCAAATGACATCACATTTGTAGGAGTACTTTCTGCATGCGTTCATGTAGGATTGGTTGATGAGGGCCGTAGATTGTTTGATATGATGAGCTCGTCTTTTGGTTTGGTCCCAAAAGTCGAGCATTACTCTTGCATGGTTGATCTTTTGGCACGTGCAGGACATCTTCATGAAGCTTGGGACTTCATTGAGAAGATGCCTGAAAAACCTGACGCAGTTGTATTGGGGGCCTTGCTTGGTGCCTGTCAAAAGCGCAGAAACACAGATATCAGTGAGCGGGTTGTGCAGCTGCTGCTGGAGCTGGAGCCTTCAAATTCTGGAAATTATGTTATCTCATCAAAAATTTTTGCAAACTTGAAAAGGTGGCATGATTCAGCAAGGATGATAGTGTTGATGAGACAGAGGGGTGTCAATAAGACTCCTGGTTGCAGCTGGATTGAGATTGAGACTCAACTTCATGAATTTCATGCTGGCGATGATTCACACCATAATTCGGCAGAAATTTATGAAGTACTTGATCTGCTGTATGAGGAGCTGCAGGGGGCAAGGTTTCATTCCGAAGATTGGTGAATTTGCTGAGCAAGGAGTTGAAGGGTCAAGGTTGTTACAGAGGACTGATGAGTTAAAAACTTACTGTACTTAGCAGTATTCTGGACCAAACAATATGCTTGGAATCACGTGTTTATAGGTTGGTGATTTCGTCAACTTAACCTTTCTGCTTATTTATTGCTGTTAGTGCTTGACAAAGGCCAAGTTTTCTTCTGCTGGCAGTGAACATGTTTCTGATCTTCAATTTCTCTCTGGCTTTTTACATTTATCTGAAAGATAAACCCATAGGCAAATTGTCAACATTGCAATTTTCTGATCATCCACTTCTAGTGGGAATTTTAGTTTTTTAAATAAATGGAATATTAAACATATGGAAAATTAGAATATTTCCTTGATTTTGTGACTGTGATTTCATGCATTGTATTAAGTAACCTTTTACACTTAAATTTTCTTAAGATAGTTACAAACTGATGAGTTGACTTTGGCGGAGGACAAAAGGCTTTGACACCAAGTCTGATGTTAGACAGCTGTATTGGGGAGTTTGTCTATGCATAATTAGGGTGAAACTTAGAGAAATATTTTAGCTTTGAAGTTCTAAGGTATGGGAAAAGGAAGTAAAGGGTTCATAATTCAAGTAAAGGTTAAATTCTGAAGGATTTTAACAGACTGGAAACAAGCTGACGCAAGTTGCTGGTTTGGCTGCAGGATTCTCTCTTGACAGAAAGTATTAAACTTACGGGTTTTTTTTTTTTTTTTTTTTTTTTTCTGAGCGTTAAAATTAGGTATTTGAATGGCAAGGGTCAAGGTTACTGGTGGGGAAAGCTTGGTAAGGGAAGAGATTTAGGGTTTCAATGTAGAAAGGGTAAGGTTTGGAGGAGAAACCAAGGAAAGAACTTACGGGGGAGTTTGGCAAAGTTTTGAAAAAAACACTTATCAATTTTCAAACACTGAAAAATACTTTTCAAATAACATAAAATGTTATAAGTGATAAAATAACACTTAATCTGCATAATATTTTTCTGACATTTTGCTGCTTGTTTGTTGTTATTTGTGCTCTCTCTCTCTCTCTGTGTATCTGTATGTCTCTATGCTTTGTTTTCCGTGGAAGTTTTGGACTTGCTTGGGTTAATCTTCCCTTCCCTTTTTTCTTCTTTCTAATCCATAATGGCAATGATTGTTTCACTCTCCGTGAAATGCTTTGATGCCATTTTGAACCATATTATATGAAATCTTATTATTGGCAAGCTTCCCTGAGAAGGAGAATAATTGCCTTGGGACGTTGCATCAGTTTAAATAAGAAAACAAAGAAAAAACAAGAAAAAAATCCTCAACTCTAAATCACTCAAATAGGAGCATGGTTTAGTCAATTGAGCCTACATTTGCTTTTGACTGGTTTCATCTTTTCTATATTTTCCTTGAGGGGAAAGTTTGTCGATGCAGCTGAAATTTATTTTGCTTATGAGGTGAAGTGAGTGTAACAAGAATTTTAAGGTTCATTTAGTCCTTTTTCTTTCCATTATTGCCCCCCTCAATTAACAAAGTGTTCTGATTCTTACATTTCAGCCTGGAGAAATAATGGAGTTGACATTCATGGAAAGAATGGTATCTCAAAGCATTGTGTTGGGATGTAAAAGCTCAGAGAGGTGAGTGAATATAGTATCAATTGCTTTGTTATTATTTTTTTAGTCGTGTTTTTATCAAAATGGTTATACAACTTATCTATGCTTAGGTGGGGATCTTTTTTATTTTGCAGAGTACTTAATGGTTTGGTTATGTCTTTTTGGTTCTTGTGGGAAACTTTCTTGTCGGAAATCTTTCAAATTTTCTATACAGCATGTGTTGAACATGCTTTCTATGGGAAAAACAAACTCGATATACGAAAAACTTTTTCAATTGATGATGAGCGACCTCAAACAGAAGCATATGTTATTTGGAAGAATTGTGTGAGGAACACATGGCTCTCTTGGAACAATGTGATTCTGTTTTGTGCTTAATTGCTCAAGTACGTAACGGGTAACGGATAGATTAAGGGTAGTTGGAGGAACCTTAACACCTCCCAAATCAACTCAAGAGTTGAATATTAATTAATTATCTTTGCTTAATTTCATTAATAAACTTGGTCTCTTTAAATAGAGACTTACAAAGATAGCAGTATAAAAGACTAATAGAAATAAACTACTTCTAATGAGATAATATATTATGTTTAATGATAACATATTATATCTAATATTTAAATTATAAATCTAATTCTATAAAGATAACTTATTATCTCTAAAGTATTTTAATCCTAAAATACCTCTATTACTAGACTCATAACAGATTTCCCTACTCATTTCAATAAATCCATGCCCAGATGCTAATAATTCTTCTTTAAAAGCTCATTGATCGTAAAATCTTCAATTATGCTTCTTTTCTCTTCTTCGAAGTAATGAACTGAAATTACTATTCTTTGAATATCGTGCAGTCTGGCCTATCAACATCATGGAGAGAATAGTTTCCTGTGAAAAAAGCCATTTAATTCACCATTCTAATTTAGTGTATTTAATGCTTAAATAGTAAGTGTTTGATTATGATGGTGAATTGTTTATGATTTCAGTTTTGGCAAAGAAACATAATATACTTGCCAGCTGACTTTGGTCGGTTTGGTTCCATTTGACTTCCGTCTGCTTAGGATTATAACAGAGGACTCAGATAGGATTTATATCTGTCCTGCTACTTGCATTGTATGCAACTAATGTTATGTGGCTTGATTATCATAATTTTCTTTGTTAAGGATTGATTTTCAATTGCAGCATGCACATATTCTCTGGTTAATGAAGGGCAGTTTTGGTTCCATTGGAGATGTCAGAAAGAGAGCATCATACACCTCCTCATTTTCTGCAAAAGGGCAGGTTATCTTTGATAAAGGACTACTTAGAGCTTGCTTGTGATCGCGTTTGAAAAATGAAGCTTTTAAAGTAAAAAATGGCTTTTTGGAAAAAGTTTCATTTTTAAGCTTTTCCCAAGAGTGTTTTGATCATTTTTAGAGTAAAAAAGTAAAAAAGGTACTTTTATATATATTTTTTTACCAAACATGCTAACTTTTGTTTGGCATAGCTTTTTAAGCTCTTTAACGCAATCACAAACAGACTCTTATTCCGATTTAGTGGCTTTTTATCTGGGCTTTCTCTCAATCTAGAGAAGAGCAATGTTTTCTCCTGTGGAATTTTAGAAACTTAACAGGAGCAAATTCTGAGTATTCTTGGATATAGCGCGGGTTCTCTATCCACTAACCCATGGGCTGGGGGTGGCCAATTCCAACCCCCTCCCCCATATATTTTGTTTTTAGTTTTATATTTTATTTAATTATTTAATTTTTGGTTTATATATATATATATATATATAAATTTTACGGAATTTGATGGTAGTGATTAATTTGTTACTTTTGCATACCAAACTTCAACTTTAAATTTATAGTCAGAAAGAAAAAAGAAAAAAGAAAAAAGAAAAAGAAAATAGCATTTTAGATCTTACTTCATGGATCAACTTCATAAAATCCACCAAATTAATGGTTTAGTGTTGATGCAATTGAGTTGCCAAAAAGTAATCAAAATGATCTAAAATTCTATTTATATTAATGTTCCCATATTGGGAACATTTGCTTGGGCAAGCTATTCCTTTGCTTGCATTGAATATATTACTCTTCAAGAATCCCAGCATATCCGCATATCACATGCATCATATTAATTAATTACTCGATGAAAAATTGATTGAATAATGTAATATTAATGAGATGGTACCTCTTCCAGTTAATTGAATAATGCAATATCGTCAATTACTCTTCTTAATGATATGGGAAATTCGAGAGGATGTTAAGAGTAATTCCATGCATAGAATGGGTCGGAATCATTTCATTCTCCTTTGATCTCTCTATGGAGTAGCGCTTTCTACCATCCTTGTAAAAATAATTTGAGTTCATTTTCCTCGGAGGAGGAGGATGATACTGAAACATAGACATTGTCCTCCTCGCAATTTTACATGTTTGCGTTCTTCTTCAAGAATTTTCTTCTCTCACTAGGTTTGGGGTGGGTGAAGTGTATGGGGGATGATCAGAGTTTGAAGGGTGAATGAGGTAGCTAATAAGTTAAATTTGACAATTTGTTTTTCAGGCTTCATTGAACGTTCGGTGTACTACATTCTAACGTTCGGTGTATTGTTGTACTAATGGTTTTAAAGTTGTTAGCGAACGTTCCAAGGAATTCTCGACTGTTTGAGTTTAGGGTTATATTGAAGTTCCAAGAGAACATCGAACGTTCGACCAGAATTAAAATATTAAAAAATTGTTTTGCATTTTTAATAAAAACGATTTAGGTCATTTTTAAATTATGGGTGTTTTTATAAAATGTAAATAAATACATTTCTTTTTATCATTACCATTATTTGGGGTATTACAATTCTCTTGAATCGGGGCATTTGATTATCTCATTTAAAAATCAATTGGTGTCTAGTGAGAGAAGTTAAAACTTTTATGACATGCGAAATTGCACCATACAAGACATGTTCTAAGAGCTGTTCACATGAGTAGAGATGCACTGTTGAGCCTCAACAATCCCTCCCTCAACTCGAATCCATGACTTGGCTCTGAAAATATTTGTTAGATCATACCTATAATCATTTCATATCAAAATCAATATGTTTTGGGGAACACTAATGGAGTATGTTACATATAAATTTTTAGAAGTTTTCCCAAAATTTTTGAGGAAGTAAATAAGATTCATGGAAGCTATTGCTAGTGCTCTCAAGTTATGCGGGGATTTGAAGGCTGAGTCAAGGACAGATCCGGTGTAGCGAAGGGCACGGTTTTCCATGCGGAGGGACATGTTGGATAGTCTCAATCACAAGTTGAGGGTGATTGTAGTAGTGGCAGCTAATTTTCAGTTTCTCTGTTGCACACCTTTCCTGGATTGGCCGATGGGAAAGAATGGAAGAAAGAGAAACTTAATCTTAAAAGGTTATCTCAAGTGGTAAGAGTTTAATCTTGGTGGCATTCTCATAAAGTCTAATATTCGAATCTCTTTGAATGCAAATAATTATTTGGAGTCAAGCCTGGTAGAGAAGTATGAGTTTTACCCGATCCTTGTGAATGATGCATTTTGTACGGGTTCGAAGCTTGTTCGACAGCGTTGATACACAAAGTGGCCATGCCTTAAAACAAATCATTATCACACGAACACCTGCTATTTCTCTATCAAGTTTTTAAAATTAATTGATATGAAAAAAAAAAAATTTAAAATATTAGTATAAAAAAGCTAAAAATTTTTGTTTTTTAATAATTTTTTATTTAAATAGTAATAAAAATTAATTGATATACATAAAAAGTAAAAAAGTTAGAAATTGAATTTTCTATTGAAAGACTACATATGAAGCTAAAATCGCACTTTATGTTTCTAAGGAGTAGCTCAATCGGTTATAGATCACGCTTTATGAAGCGGATGTTACTAATTCGAATTATCATTCCCCATTCTCTTGTGTAGACATGTAAAAAAAAAAGAAGAAGAAAAAAAAAACCACACTTTACAATTTACATAATTTGTGTTAGGTTCGTGGATCATATCAAAAATTGTAAGAGCACTAGCAATAGATGCCCTATATGCCATTCCCTTCCTTATATTTAGGGAAAATTTTAAAAAGATTACAAAAACCTACTCACATCAGATTCCCTATATTTAACCAATCTTTAAGAGTTGCTATAGTGTTTCTCAATATATAGAGAACCAAAAGTAAGTGGTTCTTTATACATTATTTTAATATAAACAATTCTCTTAATTTTCTCTCTCATCTTTTATCTTTTTGTCTTTAATTGAGGATTGTGTTGGGATTTTGTGAAAAAAGTGAGGGTAAGTAAGGAACTTGTATTTTGCAAATAAATAATATTTTAATGATATAGGAAAAGATAATGGAAGTTATTGTGAAATATATTTTTATAGAAAAGTAAAAAGTAATTTTGTGCTCTAAACTTAAGAAAAATCAAAGGAAGTGGCCGATAAGAAGACATTTATTTTTTTCAAAAAAAATAATTGCACAACACTCTCTTTTGTTTGCATCATGGTAGGTACCTGTCGTTTGAGGCTAGCTCACACAGTCAACTACGACCGTCTGCAACTCTTTTTCATCACATCGCATGAACTCCGGAGGATATAAATTTCTTTTTTATGAATTGAGTGTTCAAAAAGTATACTTCTTTGAATTCATATATAATATATATATATATATATATATATATATAAAATAGCACGTTACGCGAGCGGTGAGTGAATATATATATATATATATATATATATAGAAAGTCGCATGCAGCTAATTGAGTTGGCATTGCAATGGAAACAAAGGTGTATTCACTGGTTCCATCCATAAAACTTAAGTCAAGAGTTAAACTCGCTGAGTCTTCAAAGCTCAGCTCGTTTGGATTTCGGCCATGTCCGCGCGTGTTGGCGTCCTCTACGACTGTTGAAAGCGAAAGAGAGAAAGAGAAAGCGAAAGAGAAAGAGGGCTCGGGCTGTGACAGTCGACCAGTCTACGTGGCCACGCCTCCGAACCGTCAACTTCGAACCCCTCACAGCGGGTAATTTCTTTTATTTAACTTGTCACTGTAGTGGTTGTTAAGTGGTGTTTTCCTTTTTTTTTTTTTTTTAGGAAAATGGTAAGGGTTCTCCCGTAGGTTCTCTTGGTGTTCTTCCAGCCATACGTAAAACATGATTTAAGAAAAAATAAAATTGTAGTGACCCCCACCATCGTATTTTTAGGCATTAGTACCAAATTTGAGGCATTAGCACCAAAATTGAGGCATTAACATAAAATTTAGGATGATCAAATTCATTTTGAGTGATACCATCCCTAAAAGGTTAACCTTCCACCTTTTGGTTTTAATTTTGAATCCAAAAACAAGTTTTAAAGCATTAGAACCTAACTATTAACTAATAAAAATTAATCTGTTAGCAAAAAAAGGGTATTACAATTTTATTTTTTCTTAAATCATGTTCTACGTAAGACTGGAAGAACGCCAGGAGAACACTACGGGGAGAACCCCTAACAAACCCTTTTTTTTAGTAGAGTCATTTAGGCTTATTTAATACAGGTGATTATTATTAAATTTTAATATATTGATAATTTTAAATATCACATTATATTTATAATGACTTTATGAAAATTTTAGTTCTCCTTATATAATTTTTCTTATTTAATATAAGAAACCGATTAAGAGTACGTTTAGAATTGTGTTGAATTTTTTTTTTTTTTAACCTTCATTTTCAAGCTTTTTGAAAAGTACATTTTTTATTTTTTTAAACGCTAGTTGCTACAATTATAATTCCCTAGAGACACTATGGCTCCATTTATTTTGACATAAAATGCTTTTTGTTAAAAAATATTTTCAGTTAAAAACATTTTCTTAAAAAATAATATTTTTAAAGTATTTTTTAGTATTTGACAAGAGAAATCACAATTTTTATTTTATTTTATATATTTTCATTCAATCATATGAAATTATTAACCTATAAAAACTTATTTATTTACGACATAAAAATATTACAAAAAAATAACCTAAAAATTTACACAAGCACATATCCCGATGAGGCCCTGGCGATGTCACGACTGAGTCCCAGCTAGATTCCGGCGGGATTTCAGTTGTACCCTTGCTGGGTCTGGGCGGGTCTCTACAACCTCTTGGCCGGGTCCCTACAGTGTCTTGATAGGGTTGACGACAACTGACCAGATCCTAGCAGGGTCCTAATCGGGTCCTAGTGGTGTCCTGGTTGAGTCTTGACAACATCCTAACTAGGCCCTGTAAGTGTCTCAACGGTGTTCTGGTCGGGTCATGGCT
Organism: Carpinus fangiana; assembly: GCA_006937295.1. Lineage (NCBI taxonomy): Eukaryota > Viridiplantae > Streptophyta > Magnoliopsida > Fagales > Betulaceae > Carpinus > Carpinus fangiana. The sequence continues at coordinate 30,361,093 of CM017325.1, forward strand.
AGAATTGGCCGGGTCCTAGCGATTTGATAATGAGACGCCCAAACTTAGAACTTATGCAACACCTTTACAATTCAGCCCCCCTAATGTCACAGCTGAAACATCTTTTTGGGTTAATTAGCAATGGGCCATCTTGCTTGTAGACATGATTATTCCCCTATATTTGAATCAGGTACCATTTTGATGGAAATACCAGGAAGTTTTTTGAGGGTTGGTACTTCAAGGTGTCAATCCCAGAACGGAGGCAGAGCTTCTGCTTTATGTATTCTGTTGAGAATCCTGCTTTCTCTACGAAATTAACGGCATTGGAAGTGGCGCAGCATGGACCAAGATATACTGGAGTTGGGGCTCAAATTCTTGGTGCTAATGACAAGTATATTTGCCACTACTCCCAAGAATCTCACAACTTTTGGGGAAGTAAGGTTTATTCTTAAAGCAATCGTGTTAGTTGTTGCACTTCTTAATTAGATTAGATTGCATTGATTCTTGACTCTAGCTAACAATTTTTTAATTCATAGGTAGGGATGAGCTAAAACTGGGGAATACCTTTATTGCCCAAAAGGGTTTGAAGCCTCCAAACAAGGAGCTCCCTCCTCAGGTTGGATAATTGTTTTTGTTTACATGTTGGACTTGACTTATATGCATAGACAGTGGCCTAATTTATTCAACTTTTACTTAGTATTTGTTTTTGATGGCCATTTTCCCCTGTTCAAGTAGATAAGGTCTTCCATATATGATTACAAGTTTTTGTTCTTAACCTTTCTTGCGTGTTGTTTTGTTTTGCACAGGAATTCAGTAGAAGTGTGCTGCAAGGTTTCCAAGTCAGCCCACTTTGGCATCAAGGTTTCATTCGTGATGATGGCAGGTAGCACTCTTTTTCAGACACACATTCTGCATATATATGCTTATTTCTGTCTGAAATTCAGATGGTATAGTAGGCTTCCTTTTCTCTTTTATCAAATGTTTGCGGGTTAAGGGATAAATGATTGTATTGGAACATGACATTAAACCCCAAATCTTAAACTTGTAACCACATAACTTGTCTGATTAGTTATAGTCTGGCTTGGCTTTTCAATGACAGGTCAAATTATGTGGATACTGTGAAGGCTGCACGTTGGGAGTACAGTACCCAGCCAACCTATGGCTGGGGCAATGTCGGGTCCAAGCAGAAGTCCACTGCAGGCTGGCTTGCAGCTTTGCCTGTATTTGAATCCCATTGGCAAATATGCATGGCCAGTGGACTGTCAACAGGTTTTAGCTTCTTCCATCGATTGACAATTGATATCCCACAATTAATTATGATTTTTCTATGATATATATTCACCTTCTTGTTGGATCTAAATGTACTTAATAATGGCTATCCTCCTCTCCCCATCCCTTATGAAAACTTCTTGATTAGGGTGTGACTGTAGAAGCAATTGCAGAATGTGGACAGATAGCTAAAAGATTAATTTTCAAATACCTTCATCAAGGGATACATCATGGTTTAGTGTTTACTAACTGTGCCATTAGATTTTATTTTTCTAAAATACCCCTATTTCTCAATGTGGGACTAACTTTAATTTCTAGGGTGTCACAATTATTTTTATTCAAATCCTTGATGTCCTCGTTAGGGCCCACGTTATACTGTGACTTATTGTCACATTGCGTTATTAAGTTGTTTTGATATCATTTGTAATGACCCAGAGAAAGTACATCTGCACTATTTATTTAAAGGGATTAGTCAAGTTGCAATTGAAGCTCAATAGAATCACTTATAAAGTTCAGTTTCAGTTAGTAAGAAACCAATATGAGACTTAACACTTATGAATTTCTTTACAATATCTGTTAGGTTTTGAAAATTAGTCTTATTTGCTGTGTTAAAACTCAATGTATGTTCCTTTTTGTTAGTAGTGTTTTGAAGGTCTCTACTCTCTTGTTTAATTTTCTGCAAGTTTGCGTCATCATAAAATATATATCATGATGAAGTGATGGCGTTTTTGGTTAAAGAGTTGTTTTGCTTCACTGTGAGTTTTCTGTCATGATGACATCAGGTTCTGTCATGAAAAAAATGATCTGCTCTATCTCGTAACATTTTGTAAAGTTTCGTCATGATGACGTCATAATCTCGTCATGACGAAAATTGATTATTCAGTTCGTTCAACCTATTGTGATGTTTCGTCATCATAACGTCATGACGAAAATGCATGTGTCTAACAAGTGTCAAAATGTTAACGATGGAACGTAACCCTAATATTTTGTCAAAACAAAATTTCAAATGTCAATATGTCATCACCTCGTCACGAAGAAATTCCAAATGTCAATTTTGTTTTCCTATTACCATGAGCCTTGCACCTAGAATCTATTTGCTTGGGTATGAAATAATTGCTTCTTTATCAATCTGCATCATCTGCATGCATTATTTGGGACATGACCTGAGGTTTTAAAGTTGAATTTCAGGTTGGATAGAGTGGGATGGTGAAAGGTTTGAGTTTCAAAATGCCCCTTCATATTCCGAAAAGAACTGGGGTGGAGCATTCCCAAGAAAATGGTTTTGGGTAATTTTTTAGCTCTTTATTGGTATCTTTCCATAGTAATTAGTAAAACTTCTTCTCTTTTTGTTCATTGTTTTTTTTATTAAATTTGTGAGCTTTAGCCATTTTGTCTGATAATGTAAAGTACTTAAAAGTGTGAGCTTTAGCTATCTTCAATATCTAGAAGGAAAAATTTTTCCTTCTCTTTTTTTAGATTTTGGTTCTGTTTGTTTCAACCTAAAATGTTTTTCGTCTGATTTTTTTTTTTTTTTTTTCGTGAAAACATTTTCCTCAAAAATGATTTCTTTGTAAACATTTACAGCGTTTGGCCCATGCAAAAAATTATATCTATATATATTTTGACCGTGTCTTAATGGTGTCCTGATCTGGTCCCAATGTCAGCCAAGCCGGGTCTTGGTGAGTCCTGACGGGGTCCTGGCAAAGTCTTGACGAGTCCCAACGGAGTCCTGGCGAAGTCCCAGTGGTGGCCCGGCTGGGTCCCAGCGGTTAAGGGTGAAAAATGTGGGTGGTTAATAACCACATCCGCATTCCCTTCTGTGTTGTTGCAACCGGTGCTTTTGTGTTACTTCTTGGCCGAGGAAGAAAGATGGATTTGGGATGGGTTTGGACGCAACCCAGCCATTATGGTGGGGAATCGCCTTTCGCTGTTGGGGTTGTAAAAAAATACTTTTGTCCTTATTTTAAAACCAACTGGATTCCCTCCAGTTCAAATCTGGAGAGAACCCTTGTCCGTTTCAAAGAGTGTGGAATTATTATTTATTGCTTTCTGCCACTTAATTCAAAAGATGTAAATTTTATGGATGAGACAAAGGGCCAGAAAGAAAGGACTGTTGCTTGCTAGATACTGAACAGTCAAAGAAGCTCTATAGACTAAATCTTTGGTGACAGACAGAGCACACTTTCTGGATGTTCAATTTGGAAGTAAGGTTAGAGCTTGTATTGTTCATTGGTGGAGCTTCTTTATGAAGATATTCATTCGACAGTAGCTTTCTGATTGAGTAACCATATTCATTCTTTGGTGTGGTACACTGATATTAATTACTGGTTCCTGCAGGTACAGTGTAATGTATTTGAAGGTGCAAGAGGAGAAGTTGCTCTCACTGCAGCTGGTGGGTTGAGGCAACTACCTGGACTGACTGAGACTTTTGAAAATGCTGCACTGGTACTCTATTTCTCTTCTAATGTTGCTGCGCTTTCTCTTATTATTTTTGCTTCAATTTTGGTCATGGATCATGGATGGTAAATAAAAATCCTTGAAAGTAAAAGATTATATATCATGGGGAGGTCCAAGCCTCCAAGGATCCTAAAAGAGAATGCTATATGAATCTGCTTATCAAATTCATCAAGATGCTTTGATCTGTGTGTTCTTTTCTTCACTGAGCTCGTTTCTCTGGTACTATTTGAGAAATATCTTCTTCTGAAAGTTGAGAGGAAAATGATGAAACAGTTTTATTCCAAATTGTTGCCCAGTTATGTATAAACATGCCTTGATAAAGTGCATTTTCACTGACAAATAAGATGAGGTCAAGTGCTCTGTTTCAAACAAGTAGTAACCACAAATGTTATTATACTGACTGCTGCAGATTGGAGTTCACTGTAATGGAATGTTCTATGAATTTGTGCCATGGAATGGTGGTGTTAGTTGGGAAATTGCTCCTTGGGGTTACTGGTACATGGCTGGGGAGAATCAGACGCATAAGGTAATTAATTGTATATCTCTTTTTGAAAAATGCAACTCTCATCACATCCCAGTTCCAAGTTCTGCAGGGAAGTCTACCTGATTTTGGTCATGTTTTTCATTTGAACATGTTGAAAGCCCAACACTGATGTTGTGGTGGGATAGTGAGATGTTGATGTTGGGGCCTGTTAGAGGAGTAATTGATAACAGATTATCTGGGCAGGTTGAATTAGAGGCAACAACAAAGGATTCTGGTACAACACTGCGTGCTCCAACAGCAGAAGCTGGTCTTGCACCTGCTTGTCCTTCAATCAGTATGAACTTCCTTCCATTGCTTTTCCTTCAGAAATTAGCATGAATTTTACTGTCCATGCAAACTTGTGATTGGATGCTCATGTAGAAACTTCCATTAATCTTTGAACTCTCTCTCTCTCTTACTCCAAAGTAGATCAAATTTCCCATGGCTTTATGGAGAGGTTTGAGTGGAGAATGGATGCTGAAGGATGGGGTACCAAACTGCACAAATCGATCAGCAAACTGATCAAGTCATTCCTCCATTCGCTGCAAACCCATCTCTAGTTGTTCATCGCATTCATGTATATCGCCAATAGTTGAGCTCTGATACCAACTGATGTAGTTGAACTAAGCTCGTGAAAAGCTGAGTCTTCAAACATCGAACTCACAATAAAATCCTAACAAACTCTTAAGAATTATAAGCATATGAAGAAAAAACTCTCCCTTCAGTATTCTTATTGATAAAACTAATAATAAAAGAAAATTAGTCGGCCAGACCAGCTTTATGGTGCTTAAATAGAAGTGAGGGACGCAACCCTAAAAAAAAAGGTACAAAAATGGCTTTACTTAAAATTTCATTCATATGAATCATATTTGAGAGATGGGTTATATGACACGTAGTTTCATTAAAGGCATCACTCCTATTATCATTTGGAAAATGATTCAAAACTCTTGACATTTTTTTATGGGAACATTTTAACACTTGAAATATTTTGAATTTCCAGATCATATTAGATGTTACAAGTAATATGGCAGCAGTAGAAGTGGGAGGGGGGCCATGGTTCAACACTTGGAAGGGTGAGACTTCTATGCCGGAGCTCATTGGTAGAGCTCTTCAAGTTCCCATTGATGTGGAGGGTATTTTTGGTTTTGCCCCATTATTTAAACCCCCCGGTTTATAGCAACTTGGCTACTGATTCGAGTAATACTTTAAGGAGAGGACCTTAAGTCCTTTCAAATATGATGTGATATTTAAAATTACCGATAGATCAAAATTTAATAATGATCATCTCAAATTCAATAGTGATTTTAGAATGATTGAAGAAAGACTCTAATCTTTCTTATAACATTATTTTATTGATTCGTTGTAAGAAAAAAATGCCTTTCTTTTTTTACAGTACTAGGTATGGCTCCAACAATGACGAATAATCTTACGTGGAGGGTAATTTTTTAGGTTTTCCAATCCTAAAAGATTATCCCAGTTGGTTGCATTTTACTGAAGGCTATCTAACCCTTTTTGGTTGGAATGTATGTTTCTTTTTTAAGAGAATAACTTCTATGAGGTTGTGGTACAAACCTATCATTTTGTGTCGTCCAACGAGAGATTAACACCTCAACTTAGTCCAACATAAGAAAACAAACAAACACACCAAATCTACTAAAAATAAATCAATTTGTGTATGGTCACTACAGGCCCCATAAGGCACACCGTTGACCAACTCATAGCTAACTTGGTTACCAGGCCAAGGGAATTAGGGGGCTGCTAATATACTCAACCACCGAAGGCCCATAAGGCTCATATACTTCGAAGCCTGTTGGCATGGCCCAAAGACCTACCCTATTCCAGGACCAGAATACTCCTATACCACAATAGGATGGACTGCAAAAAATTCCGCCTCTCGCCAAGCCAAGTAACCTCTTCACTAGTATTCTCAGTGGGAATCATCCACACCTTCAACACAATTTGAGTAGTAGTCTCCCAAAGCTTTAATAAGGAGAAAAAGACCCCTTACTAGGTAGGTATGCATCTCTATTCCATTATGAAAATTCTAATTGACTCAAATTAACACCTATTCAGATTTTTTAGGTGTTTAACAAAATAATATTATGCGAAAATAAATCTGACCTAACAATTAATAAACAACCAAAAATATATAAAACAATAAACAATAAACAACACAGATATTTGGTTACGAAGAGGAAACCATTTAGAGAACTCTCTAAATGTAAAACCTCTCCGGGGCAGCCAAACCCAGGAAATCACTAACTCAATAAAAGACTAAGGATTACAAGAAGTTCACACTTACAAAACCTTTGTAATTGACATTCTTGCATAAGACAAGCGACCCACTTGACTTCTACCGCAGTAGCCCTTTCCAGAACATCTGGCACAATTCTTCTACGTGATCTCCTTTCACCGGAACTCCGGTTGACTTCACAACCTTAGATTTATCAAAGAAATAACTAAACTCTAAGAGATTCAATTTAACGCTCACCACATATGATCTCTCTTAGCACACCCTCCGACGAACTCTCTGGGGGTGAAAATTCGTGCATCTCTCTTCTATAATGATGTATATATATCAGTACATCAAACCCTAGACCTAGGGCACTAAAAACACGTTTTTGGGCATAATAGGTACGAAGTGTCCGGACATGTTAATGGGATGTCCGGACATGGCCTTGCGGAGCAAAAATATGCTTCCTGGAATTCATGTCCGGACATGGCCTGCGGTGGGGAGAAAACAGCATTCTGGAAATGCTGTCCAGCCTTCATCAACAGCTTCGATCGATGGGCGTTTGTGGTCCGATTGAGCTGAAATTTTGCAGGGACATTCATGACACATGAATCTACATTATGAACGGTGGAGATTCGATTCTGAACATTATATATCAATGTTTGAGCTTGTGTACAGTAACCTCTGCATTTTGGAACTGAATTAAGCCAACACAAGAACTAACAAACTCCCCCTTTGGCAATTCGGTGACAAAACCAAAATGCCGAGTCAATCCCATCATCTCCCCATATTTACTCCCCCTTTTTGTCACAGAATGACAAAAGGTCTTTGTGTTTCCTGAAACACTTCACAAAATACATCAAGGTATATGTGGAATAGGAATACAAAAATAAAATTCATGATCATAGATAACAGAATATGCATGAAATAATGCAAGATCATGAAGAAACATCAGCAAAAACTCCCCCTCAATGTATGACTCAATACCAACAAGAAACGTTTACGGAAAAAAGTTTCTCCCCCTCAGAAGTCAAGTAAACACACATTCTTCCCCTAAATGCAATACTGGATAAATAGTGCACATATCATTTATGACAAAAAAACCATGTATTGTACGAAATCACATTCAAAAGCAGAACCACTCATGCATTGAGCACACATATATAAGCTTACACAAAAACATGTGTCAAATAGAATGAACATTAGCTAGCCAATGGGACAAAGTAACTAATGCTGAGATGTGTAGTGTGTGAGAGTCAAATCCAAAGTCAAGTCATATGAATCGATCTAAGATCACTATGCAAGTGATGACGGTAAAGATGCATGGTTAACGGCAAACCTTATAGTACTAGGGCCTAGAATCCCTCATCCTATACAACCTTTTATAGATCAAGCATCATTTTACCACAAATCCTTTAGTGACCGTATTTTTCCACAATGAATTGGTCACTAACTATTTTTATAGGGATTCTTTCAGCATAAATTACATAGAACTTTTTGTTCAAATATACTCTTTTAGAGACATGTCATATATTATTATTGCATGACTAAAACATAATGCAGGAATTTTTAGGATCTAGGTTCAACTAGCGAATTGGTCAATTTTAACCGAGCCTTGAACCATACATCACCTACATTGTGACCGTGAGCCCTTTCCACAATAATCAACGTTTAGACAGACTCTAAAGCGTGCATGATCAGCAAAAAGAAAAGATCCCACATGAAAAGCTATACAACACTCACCATGGTCATGCAATTAGAAGCTCATACAATTAGAAGCTCATGCAAGGGTAGGTCCGCTCTCAAAGGACCCGACTCCACATGGGATTTTGAAAGTCCATGAATATGAGCACAAAGAACTAGTGCAAAGCACTTCAAACAAAACATATTTTTGTATTTTAAAAAAAATGAGAGACAAAAAAACAAAAACAAAGCAAAAATATTACAACTGAAACAAAACTAGCACACAAATAGAAAGAAACAAAACAAATTAAGAAACAAATACACCCAACAAACATTCGCACTAGGACATTGAAATGAGAGTGTAAACAAGAATTGTCCTAGGCATGCATTGTGTCCACCTAATCTAGGTGAGTCCACTACCACTCCCCCTCAATGGGTGAACGGTATCAACCTTCTTAATCCAAACTTTCTTTATATTGGGGACAAATGTGCGACTCTTGTCCAAATCATTTAACTGGGTGATAACACCCCTTAGCATGTTGAATAATTCTGCATGACTATTCGTAGAACGAAAATAATTTTTTTCTGACTCATGATTATTCAACTGAAAACAATTAGGGCGAATATGCCCAATCTTTCCACAGTGATGACATGTAGGAATAAACCTTTGAGAAGGTTGGTTCCTTGCAAGGTAAACGATGTTGGAGTTGCTTCTAGGTAAAAAGTGCTCAGCATGAGAGTACTTACCTTTCTTACCCTTCTTACCTCTTGAAGTCGCAGTGGCTATTTTCTTTAAGCCTTCTTTTCCTCTTTTTCTTGAGGAGTGAACAGTAACTAGCTTATCTTTATCCAATGGATCTTTCAAGTTTTCTGTTTCAACAAAAACTTTCTTGGAAGAAGAAGCAAGGTTAACGGAAGGAGCAATAATCTTGTCAAAATCAATCACAGGTTTATCACAAGTAGATTTTTGGGTATGCAAAATTTTGTCAAGATTATCATTAGAGAATTTTTTCAATAGGGTTTTGGACTCCTCTAATTCATTCTCTAATGACCCAACTTTATTAGCAAGAACATGATTTTCAGATTTCAATGTTTTACACAAATCAAGAGAATCACTCAATTCACCAATTAGCTCATCTTTATCATGTTCAGCCTCTCTGAGCTTCTTTAGATTCTTGGAATTAATAACTTGTAGCTCAGAGAATTTCACAAACAACAAATTATAAGCCTCTTGAAGATCACTTTCATTATCAGAATCATAATCAGAATAATACTGTTTATCAGAAGACATAATAGTTTCACAAAAAGTATTATCAACAGTTTCGAAACAATCAAGTGTTTGAGACATCTAGAAAGTAGATAGGATCACACTCAGGAATTCAATCCTTTGATAGAGTGAACCCGCTCTGATACCAATTGAAAATTCTAATTGACTCAAATTAACACCTATTCAGATTTTCTAGGTGTTTAACAAAATAATATTATGCGGAAATAAATCTGACCTAACAATTAATAAACAACCAAAAATATATAAAACAATAAACAATAAACAACACAGATATTTGGTTACGAAGAGGAAACCATTTAGAGAACTCTCTAAATGTAAAACCTCTCCGGGGCAGCCAAACCCAGGAAATCACTAACTCAGTAAAAGACTAAGGATTACAAGAAGTTCACACTTACAAAACCTTTGTAATTGACACTCTTGCATAAGACAAGCGACCCACTTGACTTCTACCGCAGTAGCCCTTTCCAGAACATCTGGCACAATTCTTCTACGTGATCTCCTTTCACCGGAACTCCGGTTGACTTCACAACCTTAGATTTATCAAAGAAATAACTAAACTCTAAGAGATTCAATTTAACGCTCACCACATATGATCTCTCTTAGCACACCCTCCGACGAACTCTCTGGGGGTGAAAATTCGTGCATCTCTCTTCTATAATGATGTATATATATCAGTACATCAAACCCTAGACCTAGGGCACTAAAAACACGTTTTTGGGCATAATAGGTACGAAGTGTCCGGACATGTTAATGGGATGTCCGGACATGGCCTTGCGGAGCAAAAATATGCTTCCTGGAATTCATGTCCGGACATGGCCTGCGGTGGGGAGAAAACAGCATTCTGGAAATGCTGTCCAGCCTTCATCAACAGCTTCGATCGATGGGCGTTTGTAGTCCGATTGAGCTGAAATTTTGCAGGGACATTCATGACACATGAATCTACATTATGAACGGTGGAGATTCGATTCTGAACATTATATATCAATGTTTGAGCTTGTGTACAGTAACCTCTGCATTTTGGAACTGAATTAAGCCAACACAAGAACTAACACATTATTTAGAATTTGACAATTTACTTGCTCTCCTCCCGTCATTGACTTAAGTATAAGAGGTTGTTCGGCTCAGTCTCTAGCGAACCTCTCTAATCTTTTGTCGAGTTTCCAATTTAGTAATTTTCATTTGGATTAATCATTCAAGATTCCACGGCACCACATAGTAATTAAGTAATGAATTTATTGACCAATCATGTTGGGGAGAAGGATCCTTTCCATTTCATTTGAAAGGGAGAGGATTCTATATATTTTGCATCCTGAGATGTGTTATCCAAGTATAGAAGTGAAGTTGTAATCGACATTATAAAGCTAGAAAAAAAAAAAAAGAAAAAAAAAAAGCAATTGAGTTTGATTTCTTTAGGCATTATAAGTGGTAATTATAAATATAGTGTAGTGATCAACACTCACTCTTATGACTATTATCCTATATAAAGCTCTTAAATATTCACTCGCATGCGTGCTCCAACAATCTTAAACTTTTGTTTTTCAAAGTGAAAAGACAAGAAAGAGTGACTTCTCCTCGTTCAAGTCTACAACCATATTTGTTGTACTCCCTCTTTAAGGGAAAGTTTTTCAAGCTTAATTAGCAAGTGTCACATGCCACTAGCAAGAGCCTAGTGCTAAATTAATCCATTGAGATGCATGCGAATTCATCGCACGCTTAAAACTCATTGTATTGAACAATCTTTTCACTTGTCTTTTCTAAGATCATTCATATATGGGCTTTACGAGTTTGTCCAACCCATTCACCCCATTCCCACTCCGACTATATATTAAAAGAAAAGGGTCTACTTCCACTAATTGAGATAAAATCCAACTACTTTTCTAGTTAAATATTATTTTTTTATTAGTTAAATATTATTTTAATTAGTTTTAAACCAACCACGGAGAGGAGAGTAAAAAAAATATAAGCTTAAAAAATTACAATAGTTAATTATAACGTATAGAAGGAAACTTGTGAAACGGGTGTTTTCATGAGTTTTGTTAGATTTTTAAGAAAAAAAGCTAAATATAGAGAGCCCATCGTAAATGCTCTAAAGTTACTAGCTCGCTCCCATTTCTACACTACATATTTTCAAATTTAGACAATCTCCAGCAATATTATGCATTTTAAGTAATCAAAGTTTGGATTCATATCGTTCTCAATCATTTTCTTTCCCGTAATAAACAAATATACACAATCTGAAAATCTTAAAACATGTGGTGGTGTGGTGGGGAGACTGGAGATAGATGCTCAATTAGGTTTGGCTTTAGAACAGATCGAGAGCAGACATATTACTGCACAGAAAAGAACAGGTGATGATTTTGCTCTTTGAAATGGAAATAGCACTCCCGGCCACCAAACATGAATCTTCTCCACAAAAACATCCCAAAACAATGTGGTGCCTTTCAATTCCCCAATATATTAATTAATATACACCTCTCACTTAAATCCTCAAGTCCCAATCACATGCACGATTGCAAATATCATGCAAACACATTAATTTTGCAGTAATAATAATGGCCAACCCACCATGATATGTAAACTGTTAGAACACAAGCTGATATTGGAACACGTGCTGTCACCGACTGTGCAGCCATCTCAACATCACCAGCTAACCAAGTTGAGCAGACTACCGTGGCAGCCAAGGCTTCAACAGAATCTGCATTAATTCATGATACCATCTCAACATCACCAGCTCATCAAGTTGAGCAGACTACCGTGGCAGCCAAGGCTTCAACAGATTCTGCATTAATTCATGATACTCTCAAAGGTGCAAAGACAAGATCTTCTTATGTTGGCAAACGTGAAGATACACACAAGCAAGGAAAGAGTTGATTCTGATTTCATGGGATCTCTTGTAATAATACAGCTGTAGAAGTCTATGATTCTGTTTATATGATTCTTATATTGTATTTGTTCTTACCATATTAAGTTGATGTACAGAGCTTATAAAAGCTAAGTTTGTAACAATTCTTTATTATCGAATTCAAGAGTACAATTTCCTTGTGCAATCCTTTCTTTTTCTCTAAATTGTTTTAGTAAACATGGATTTCTGAGGATGGATGGATGGATGGATGGGTGACTATGCAACTGTCGGAAGAAACTTTGGAAATGCAGACGTGTTGGGGTGCAATTGGGCAGATGGAACTCTCTGCTTTTGACCTTAACTTGCTGCTGATCGAGAAAGAAAGATTGAGGGCTGCTGACACATGCCCACTTACTTTGAAGTTATACATCATTATTTTGGAGAGCAATCTTTTGGTTCGAAGCACTATAATTTCACCACTACAATACAAAGTACTGCTTAGTTAGTGCTTTCCTTTTGACACCATTTTCAATTGTTTTGCTCATTTGTACCACTTTCTTAACTTGCTCAACTTTACGTGCAAAAGGCATGATTGTTGATTCAAGTGTGGTCGATCTATTGTTAAATTGTAAGGGCATTATGATCAACACTCAAGATTTGGTTGTTTAACCAGTTTGGTGTGAAGGATTTGAGAGATAAAGCTTTGGCAAGATCATAAGAATATGGCTTTTCTCAGGCTGCATACACGCATGCATACACAAGATTATGTCTAAGTACGTTGTAGGACTTTAAGAAGAGATTAATTACTTTTCTACTGACATGGAGTTCCTTTTTCTAGGGAGCAGTGTCCTAGGACTCCTCTTTTTTTTTTAATGTTATGCCATGCTATGTACTAGACTGGATATTCGTTTTACAATCAGGTATTAGCAGTCAAATCCTGGATCACTTCATTAGGTATCGGTTAAGCATATACCCAAGTATTTTAGGAGAATGAGAGATTATATGCTCGTCTCCCATAATGAAAATTTGATAGCCACCGGTTGTACAGATTTTGACTTCCAAACCAAATCAATTGTGATTCCTAGAGATCCATCTCAAGGACAAAGAATTTACTTTGAGTGGTGGAACCATTATTGTGAGGGTCAAGCAATGTTGTATTACTGACTCCACCATGGAGACTGGTATGTTGCGGCTAGAGACGTCGCAAGTATAATCTCATTAGGGAGAGTGTCTCTCTGGGAGATGAAGATAAAGTATTTTATTTATTTAATTTTGAGGGCATTACATTAACGGCTTAGTGATCTCTATTCCAAGTTCGAACTAGTAAATTCTCTGTTTTTTTTTTTTTTTTTTGCTTTTGCTTTTGCGTTGTTTGTTTTTCCCTCTAAATATAGAGAACTAGTTCTCCATCTAAATACACTCCACAAAATATTACTGTCGAGTATATATATATGCGTGTGTAAATCTAAAAGGATAGAGTCCTACATCGAAAATATGTAAGAAGTGTGAGTGGTTAATATAACATTGTTTGACTCAAACCTTATAGGCTTAAGTTTTTGGGTTGTGTAGTGTCTCAATATGCTATATTATGGCTTACTAAAAAGACTCCCCAATGTGTCAATCTCCTTAATAATTACATTGTCTTATCTTTATAAGGCGTGGTCTCATCAGCCAATTGTAGGGTTGGGTATCGGTCATATTGGTCCGGTTAATAGGGTTATCGGTTATTAACCGATAAGCTATCAGTTAACCGATTCTTGACCGATTACCGACTGATAAGCTATCGATTAATTGGTTAATCGGTCATATCGGTAATCGGTTAAACCGGTTTTTGTTAACTTTTTATTGAGCTTTTTACTAGTTGTTAATTGGGCAAAAAATTAGTTATTTTAAGAGCTCAAATACTTTTTGTTGGGTTAAAGCCTAAAATAACTTATTAAAAATTAGTTGTTTTGACCCTTTTGGAAGCCTAAATATATATATGGCTAAAATAACTTATTGAATCTTTTTTTATATTGATCCACTACATCTTTTTTATATTATAAAATAAAAATCAAAAGAGTAAAAAGTATAAAATTAAAAAAAATTAAAAATTAAAAATAATTATCGGTCATATCGGTTAACCAATAATAAATTTTGGACCGACCGATAAGCTTATCGGTATAAATTTTTTAACCGATTACTGACCGATAACTATCGGTTACGGTTATATCAGTTCAGTTAATATCGGTAATCGGTCGGTTAATCGGTAACCGGTTAATTTGCACATCCCTAGCCAATTGAATTACTCATTAGAGACAAATATTGTGTTAAAATAAAGGGTAGGGAAGAGCTTCCCTAAACATTGGGTATGATACAAGTAGTTTTTTTTGTGATTATATATATATATATATAACCATCAAGGTGGTAGTTCAATGGTCCAAAAAAATTTCCAAGTGATTAAGGCATGGGTTCGAATCTTCGCAATGAAAAATCCCTATATATGCTTGATTAGTATTAGTCGTTTTGGATTCCCATTGATACTCTAGTGGGGCTGGGTTAGATTATGGCTCAATCAAACTTTATGGAGCGCATTCGATTCCCACCGTCTAAGCCCATTTTGTGCAGCTCCTAGCAAGTAGGTGTTACTATGGTCATGCTCAGGTAGAATATATAAATATACATGAAACAACGTTGTTTTGGTGTTTTAATATATGAAAATGTATAAACTCTATAAATGATGTTATATGTAGTAGGGTATTGCAATAAAAATGATGTCTCTTTTTTTTTTTTTAATTTTATTTTTTTCATTAAAAAGCAGTTAGCGAAGGCGGTTAACCGCTAACTGTAGGTTAGCGAATGTGAGTTTTAGTCAATAACCATTAACCGTAACCGCATTTTCACCTCTATATAAAAGATAATCAAGTATCTTAAAAAGAATTTTTTTTAGAAAAAAAAAAAAAGAATTACAGGGGAGAAAGAGGAGGGCCGCACGGCATGATGATAGGCTTTTAAGAATGAGTACAATACGCACCCACCAAAGGATTTTTTCTCAAAGTGAATAATTTTATGAGCAAAGGAAAGTATAGCTTTTTAAATTATTATTATAGTTTATCAATTTGTCAAATAAATGATATTGAAAGTAGCCCTCAATGTTTGCCTAGGGGAAGCTTTTGTACGTAAGGGCATTGCTTTATGTCATAGTGCTCACAAAAAAGAACCAATTATAGCAGTGTCTTTTGCTTTTATCCTCTAATTTCTCTATAAAATCGGCACGATAAGTATTAAAGTGGGAGGCTTTTATACTTTAAAGAAGGAGAGAGTGGAAAAGAGGGAGGCTTTTATACTTTAAAGTTTAAGGGCAAAGGTAGGAGTTTTTAAGAATGAGAGAAAAGATTTAGATAATATAACCAATGATTTAGAGCATTCACAATGGATGAGTTAATTTTTTATGTAAAATAGCTCATCAAAACTCAATTTATCTAGTTTAGCTAACAACTTTTTAAGGACCTTCTACATCCGATTAGTTATATTTTTATCTATATAATTTAATTTTAATTTTTTTTTTATTTTTTATAATGATTGTATTTTTCTTAATATCTTATTTTTCAACTTTTGAGAAAAAAGTGATGTGGAAAGAGAAATAATAGGAGAAAATTTTGGAAAAAATGAGATGTGAAAGACAAATAGTAGGAGAAAATTTTGAAAAAAGAGAAAACAGGTGAGAGAAACAATAAAAAAAACGTGGAAGAAAATTTTGTGAGAGATAGTGGGAGAAAAAAACAGAAGTGGGAGAAAATGTAGGAAAATAGCTCTTTCAATATTACCGCTACATGTAGCTTTTTTTTTAGCTCATTTAACAAAAAATTTATTCTACATTTTTTTTAGCTTATCCAATGCAGATGGTATTTTATCAATTTAAAGAGCTATTTTAGATAAAAATGACATTTAGCTCTTCCATTGTGAATGCTCTTAGGAATATTTTTTTGATCTAAATTAGATAGCCAAAAGCTGCTTTATTTATTCTTTCTAATTAAATAACATTTAAACATAGAAGCATATCATGATCTATACTGCAAATTAGGAAAACAAAAATTATTATTTATACTGCTAAGGTCCTTCGGGGTTGTTCGACTACCTCTAATGGCAAAAAGTGAGTGGTCAAAACCACCTTCCAAACCGGCCGTAGGGGTGGCTGAAACCACCACATTGTGGTCTATTAGTTTGGCTGACAGAATGGTAACTGAAGTCAGTGGCGGATCTAGGAATTCATTCTATAAGGAGCGTCAATAAAATAATAAAATATAATGATAAAATATTTTTTTTATTCTCTTTATATATTATATTTTTATTATAATATGGTAAACACAATCCAAAAAAGAAATTATATCACAATATATGTATCGCAAAAAGTGTATTTATCTGATTTCATAGATATATATATGTTAAATTGATATATCAGTTACCATGTAGGTACTAGTACAAAAGTAAAGGAAAATACAAAATACAAAGTGTCTAAAATTGCATTTTACGCGGTCTTAGAGAAACAACATCAAGTATCAAATCTGATCGAATACTTCTCACACTAAACAATTCATGGTTAATGAAACATACTCTAATGATATTATAATAAAATTATTAGTATATTCCGATAGCTATTAGCCTAAAATGAATTAATAAAAAGAATAAACTTGAGATTGACAATAATTTTTTGAAACTCGTTGATGTTTAACAAAATCCCAAAGTATATAAAACACATCTTACAAAAAAAATAACAATATTGTTTTAGAATAAGATAAACAAAATGATGAAAATGAGAGATATATCTCAATTTAAAAACTTAAATTATAACAATTAAACAATTAATATAACATCAAATAATTAAAAATTAATAGCATGCTGCACAATGAATTGAGTGAAGGGCGCAAAAAACCAAAAATTAACATTTATCGTCAATTACAAGAATTTTTTTTATTAAAAAAAAAACACTTAACCTTACCTAACTTGGACAACTTTTATGAAGAAAATAAAATACAAAAAATCACCCATTCCACTCGTCACTCACTCCAAGTTTCCAACAAGGCAACACCCCTTCTGCTACACATGTGCACACAGCTCTCAAACTCCCTAAAAAGTCTAAAAAACTATCTTAATTTGTAAGAAAATAAAATACTAATCTAGTAATCCCTCTTTCGCTCTTTCTTAATTTGTTTCTCTTTCCTTTTCTTTTCCACTTTCTCTCTTGTAGATGCGGGGCCAACGACAAGCAAATCAAACTCCAAATCAAATTTCTTATTTTTTTTAGATTTTTTAGATTACATGACTATTTGACTATACAGTGACAGATACCTAATGAAACATATATTTTTTTAAAAGATATTTTATTAAGGGCACCCGCCCCAAGTTGCCCCAGCGTAAATCCGCCACTAGTGAAAGGCATTGGATAGTGGAAAGATTGGGAATGAGTTGTAGAATTTGTACGAAATTTATAATGGTGGGTTCCACTTTGAAGAATCTCCGCCGTTGAATGAAAATGATCAAGGTTAGGCGATGAAGAGACATCAGTGCGACTTGCCATCCACCGCAAATTGTTGGAACCTCTCCGACCCAAGGTGGAATCAAAGGGTGATGACTGATGAGTCCCTCTCCTCCACCACACCGGCCAAGCAACGTCCACATCTTGCCTCCAACTCTAGCATCGTAGCCCACAGTGATAGTCATGAATCATGAGGCAGAGCAGATAGATCACAAGATTCTCCACGACGTCGATATCCATCCACATTGAAAAATGGTCTTTTATATATATAAATTTTCCTTTAAAATGATACGTATCATTCGAATATGATAGAGATGCATATGCTTTTTTTAATGGTATGAATAAAGTTAAAATAAATAATATTAAAAATTTATCTGAATCATATATATTATTAAAAAATGATATACATATCATTTTTATAGATCGAGTTGAATAAAATTCTTCTAACCCAATTTAAAAAGAAAAAACTGTTGTTGTTTTGGGTCGTTTTCATTTCGGTAAGGAGGAGAGCACGCTAGTAAAAAATACCAACAAAATCCACGGTAGTCTACGTACTTTTACATGCTCAGACAAACGAAGGTAGAAAGCAACGCACCCTTTTAAAAGCTATTCCAATCTTTTTAAGCACGCCGTTACAATTTAGTCTTAAAATAACCCCAAGGTGTGGAGTAGAGCCTGAGGCGTTACTCCACGCCTTGATGGCGTCCACTGCGGGGGGTGGGGGGCAC
The DNA here is from genome assembly GCA_006937295.1 of Carpinus fangiana. NCBI lineage: Eukaryota > Viridiplantae > Streptophyta > Magnoliopsida > Fagales > Betulaceae > Carpinus > Carpinus fangiana. The sequence goes on from CM017325.1 coordinate 30,379,610, forward strand.
GCCTACGGGCACCCGTCCAATCCTACGTATACTCCGACCATGATCAATTCAGGGTCTTTTTGGGTGTGAGTTTGAGAGATTTAATACGCAAAAAGTCTATTTAAAAAAAAAAAATAAAGCCTATTTGGAATTACATTTGAAAAATAGAGTTTTTAAGGAAAAAAGTATTTTTCGGCAAAAACTTCATTTTTAAGCTTTTGTCAAAAGTTCATTTTGACCACTTTTAAGTCTTTTTAGATCTTTAAAAGCGCTTTTAATTTTTTTTCACCAAACGACTACTTTTTTCTTCAAATGAATTTTTTGAGTGTTAAACACAATTTTATGCTCTTAAAACGCAATCTCAAACAGTCAAACATACTCTAAATATTTTACATCATGTTGAAATGGTCAACTAGATAGTACAACCTTAAAAGAACACGCGTAGAAAGGTAGTGAGCAATATACTAAATTTTGTTAAGTCCAAAGTAGCAACATCCATATCCCTGAGCTCATTTGGTCATATCATATGATGAAGCATTTTTAATTCTTTTCAAGGCCAATATCTCCTAGTAATATGCTTAGCCTCCACAACAATATTGATGTACCCACCATTATGTGTTAAAATTCAAGAAATTACACAATCAGCCTATTGTGAGTTTATATACAGTACGCATGTGCTACCAAATAGTCTTCTTTTTGCCCTCATGTTAGTCAGTCTTGATTAAGTTGCTTTCATATCATGACCTCTTTAGGCCACATGATTCATGGTCTTGGGCAACATATTAGAGTGGTAAATCTCTACTTGGTTACAAAGTCAAAGGTAGCATAGGGCATAAATAAAGTTATTAATAATTAGGGTAAACTTTATTTTTGAACTTTGAACTACTGCACGTTATGAAATGACCCCCTTAAATTTTAAAAACTCTCAATATAACTCCCTGAACTTTCAATTTGAGTCAATTGACCCCACCCGTCAGATTTAACAGTTAAATTCTAACGGCAATGCCTAAAAATACCAAAATGGCCCTCAATTTTTTTTATAACTTTATTTTTAAAAATTTTGAATTTGAAATTAAGGGTAAATTTAGAATTTTATAAAAAGTCAGGGGTATAAATGTCATTTTATTACTTTTAACGTTTAAAATCTGACGGAAGGTGGTCAATTGATTGAAATTGAAAGGTTAGGAGAGTAAATTAAGAGTTCGAAAATTTTGGGGAGTTTTCTCAAAACGCGTGAAAGTTCAGGGGTTTAAAATGAAATTTTCCCTAATAATTATCTATGTGACTCGAACAGTGAGTAAGCAGGGATCGATTTTATCACTTTTATTGTCGATAATAATCACATGTAGTGTGAAATACATGCTAATCTCGAGTTATATTTCCGAAAGATTGAATTCATGTCTAAACTTGATACTCTATACAAATTTTAGTTTAGACGTCTCTATCTGCTTGCCATCTCATGCGTCAAATTAAGGTTGTTAATCAGGCGTAGTGATTCTCATTATGGGATCCAAAAAATATCTTAAGCCATTAAACCACTACCCTATTAATCCATCTTCATTTGATAAATGAATGATAGGACGTTATATATGAGGTGTATATGAATCATTTGTGATTTATGAGAATCAAGCAGTTTCTAATGAAATGTTGTCGCAAATCAATCTCAGAATTATATATATATAAATAATATTCTACCAAGTTTTTCTATCCTGCTGGTCACAATGAGAAACCAACTTACGTATAAAATTCGTAATTGGAGCTAGTGGTGGGGTCGGCTTGGCTTAATTAATTAATTGGTAAATGGAAGAAAGAGAAGAAATGTGCCAATAATTGGTCTTGATAAACATAGGGATAGGGTTACTCATTATTCATTAATAGTTGCATATATCCCCACTAGAACTGTCTAGAAGTCTACCATTTGAAGCAGTACTTTTAGCATCATATAACTTAAAAGAAAGCACACGAAGGAGTGGAGATAAGTAATTGCAAATTAGAGTGAAGTATTATTGGTGAGTGGAAGCAATTATAGGGCTGGGGTAAGGGTTATGGACATAATCAAGTGGGCCATGGAGGAGGCATGCCAAGTGAAGTCTATTTGTGGCAATAACTTATTATGTTATCATCTTTTGTGGTCGCAATACTTTCATCATTCTTCTCCACTACTTTGAGCAGATTTTTGTGCTTCCCTTTATCTTATTGGTTTCAAGTTGGGCCTCTTGTATGGACCCTCAAGAATCCAACCTAGCAAATAGACAATACAAAAGAAGAAGAAGAAGAAGAAGAAGAAGAAGAAGAAGATTGAAGAAGAAGAAGGAGGAGGAAGGGTTTAATGACGTTTGGGATTGTGATGTTTTGGAAAAAGTCACTAAAATGTGTCTTTTTTACTGTTCAAACGACACTATTGCCACACCAGAAGGTGTCTTTTGAGCAGTAATATTGTTCAAACGACACTAACAAATTTTTGAAAATTTGGCACTCGAAATTGTCCTTAACTGGACATCTCCCAATATTGGAGATTAAAATAAAAAAAATTTTGTCCCAAAAGCATTAATTTTTTTTGAAAATAAAATAATAAAGGGGGTTGCCAAACCATCAGCCATCCCTTGCGGGGAGGGGTGGCCAGCGAGCCACCCCAGCCAACTCAGACGTGGCTGCGTGCCACCTCTGGGTGGCTAGGTTGGTGGCGCGCCTCCCCAAAGAGATATGTGAAGTGCTTTATCGAGGGGCAGCCGCACATGATGTAGCTAGAGGGGCAGAGAGGATTCACCATGAGTGACCTCACGGACAAGGCCCTACTCGTCTACCGCATCATCATCAGCCGAATCTTTCCGGTCAGGAGCCTCGCTACCATCACCTGGGATAGGGCTTTTCGTCTCTATGTCGTGTTGACATGGACTCCGATCGACTTCGGCTCCTTCGTGTTCTTGATCATGAAGGACTTGAGGATAGCAGACTTCGGGACGTTCTTGCCTTACGAGGCCCAGGTCACATGAATTGTAGAGCATGTCGAGGTATCACTTGACGACTAGCCTACCACACAGCTAGAGGGACCCTTCACCTCTAGGTTCTTCAATGCAAGTGGGTCCTATCTTCATGGGGCAGCCACAACTGCCCGAGCACCTCGAGCTCAACGGTCGACAGCGAGAGGACGCTTGTCAGATGGAGCCTCGTCCTCACGATCTACCCACTTACTGAGGGTGGTCCTAGCTATGACCTTCCCAACAAGACCAGCATATATCAGCTCCCGATGAGGCGGTGGAGTGCCTGTCCATGGCATTTACGAAGGAGAGGCGGCTTGCGGCCACCGAGGGAAGCAACCATGGGGTAGCCTAGAGAAGTCTTGTTGAAGACACATTCTATAAGTCATTTGCATCGGCCACATTAAAACAACTTGCCGACAAGCTCCCTCTCTTGGCATTCAATATACGAACTGCTTCTAAAAGCTAAAAACCCTCTCTAAAAACATATTAACAGAAGAAAGGCAACTAAATTATTATTAAAGTAGTTATAGAAAAAGTAAAGAGAAAGTGGATGTTGACAGAAGTGATTTTGGGAGGTCATGGTTCACTTTCGTACAGCAGGCAGTGGAACAAAGATCAACTTTTCTACTAGTTTGCAACAAAGTGGGCACGACAAGAAAGATTCATGCCTTTCCATCGAATGTTGCAGTAAAAGAGACAACACCCCCTTGTATTTTAAATGCAACCCATTTTCATGGCAACTCAACTCAATCTCTCACTTTTCGGATTCCCCTCTCGATAAACAAATCAAACCAAATTGAACTTAATAATAACCAAAAGTTTTGCACTTTTATATATCAATTTTTTTTTTTTTTTTTCCGATTTTGTTTTCATATATAGGAGGGTAACTTTAACTGTACGATACTAACATGAATTAGAAGCATGCACCACGAGATTAGGAAAAAATCAGTAATTTTATACCAAAGGCCTGGGCAGGATCCAATGGTTAAAAATTAAAATCTTGCTATTTTCGATTACATTAACTATTCAAATTATTACTGTATGTTTGATATCCTTAAAATCTTCAATACAAAGAACAAAGTGTTTTTTACTCACAAAGCTCAGTATAAGAGCAAAATAGGTCGATCTAGCTAGGTTCATCATGAAGCAAAATCATGAGATAAAGCAGCAATTCTGTTAGTAGAATCTAGAACTATCACTATGCACTGAGCAAGAACTGCCCCCGGCCCATGGTAAAGCCCACATGGTCCTATAGGGGAGCCTCGACGAAATCATGTGTCGGGATTTCTCCACCAGTGGTTCATAAACCTACAACCCGGTTGTATAGGAGTGAGACCTTATTGCAGTCAAAACTCTTGATGTGTTGATGTAAAGCTCCAGTGAAATCAATTATCTGTTAACTGACTTCATGATTCGCCTTCTAAACTCATTCCACGAGGAACAAGATTCAAGAATCTCATCCTCTCCAAAGAGAGTGTGGAGTAGAAGACTTTTGATTAAAGGAGAGAAATAGTTGTAATTTAAATCCACAATTACACATAACCAAAGTGAAATAAAGCACCATAACATAAATTAAATCCCCAAATGTGCAGTTAGAGACAAGTCATCCAAAATATAATACAGATTACGTCAAATTGTTCTGAACATAATTAAAGCCTACATTTAACCAAATATAGCATAAAAACTATCTTGATCATATCCTGTCGGGTGGCTGTTCCAGCGTCCCACATGGACTTGAGCCAGACATGGTCCAAGTCCTCAAAAATGAATTTGATCAAATCCCCCACTACTACTAGATGATTCCCCGAGTCCATCTTTGGCTAGACTAACTAAAGCAAAACATATATATATATGGACGAAAAAGAATACAATAGTAAGTTCGACAATTTATTGAGTAAAAATACATATGACGTACACAAATATCAGCTCGCTCGATAATACTAGCAAATATTAGCTCTCTTTGAGGAGGTGGGGTGCCTGTTCGTGGCATTTACGGAGGAGAGGCGGCTTGCAGCTACCAAGCGAAGCAACCATGGGGTTGACGCTGGAAGGATCCTTGACATTTATAATCGGGTGGTTTTGCCACCCTTAGACGTGGGAGACTATGGATTTCATGGCACAAGTACCAACCATAGAGGGCAGAGCCTTGCAAGACGAAACCTTAGGAGCGCTTAGTAGTCTTTAGTATTAGGGGTGTTCAATCGGTTATAACCGTCGGTTATTTGCTATAACTGTAACCGATAACCGACTTGTCGGTTATTTGATTTTTAATAACCGCAACCGACTAGTCGGTTATCGGTTATTTTATAACCAACGGTTATCCGTTATTTAACCCAATAACCGATCGGTTATAACCGCTTTAATTTAAAATGGGCTTTTAATGTATTTTGGGTCGTCACTATGAACGTCGTGGGAATAATGAGCGATTCACGATTGAGATGAGTGACTGAGAGGCAGGGAGATGAGCGATTAAGAGGTAGGGAGAGAGGCAAGGAGAGAAGCAGGCCGTAGGGAGAGAGCGATTGAGACTAGAGAGGCAAGGAGAATAAGATGAAACCCTATGAGTATCAATGTATCAGCTTATTCTCCCATCAAAATGACGTTGTTTTAAGTGTTTTGGTGTTTAACACCAAAACGATGTCATTTTGGAATTTTTTTTTTTTATACTTTATTCATATAAATATTTATATTATTATAAATATTATATATATATTCGGTTATCGGTTATAACTGCATTTCTCAAACCCCTAAAACCGCTAACAGCAACCGACTTAGTCGGTTATCGGTTTTTAATAACCGATTACGAAATCGGTTATCGGTTTGTCGGTTATCAGTTGTCGGTTACTGTCGGTTATTGGTTGCGGGTCGGTTATAACAGACCCGGATGAACACCCCTATTTAGTATGTTAGTTATTTCTATCTGGGTTGTATCTTATTATAATTTATTAGTCCACGCTGGCGGTAGCAATTTTGATTTGTATATATATGGTTTTATTTTTGTATGGAGTTTGATGTGGTCTTTTTGTGTGCTAAAAGCCTAAAATTATCAATAATAAAATTATCATTCGCAATAGAATGAATCTTTATAAGATAGGGCTATATAAGGGAGTCGAACCTCAAGGACTGCACTAGTGTTGTTATTAAGTTTTTCAGAATTAAATATACCTTAATTTAAACATATTTGTTGTTTTTGGATTTATAAAGTAAATGCATAAAATAAAGCAAAAATATATTGTGATGAGAGAGAGAATAAGGGGTTGATTTTACCACTAACCGCATATTAATGATCAATAATAAATTAATAAGGAAAATTTATTTTATGCATGATAAGACTAGTGTCACTCGAGTAGTCAATAACATATAATTATTAAGAAATAAGTATAATCTATCTTCGGTTGCCACGAACTGTCTGTCTAACCTCTAGAAGCGATACAATCCATCTTCCTTAGGCATAGACTATAAGATTTCTTAATAAATTGCACGCAATCAGTGGGTAAACATAACTCATCTTTGGGTTGTACCAATTAATTGTCTACCTAAATTACACAAAGCTTGTGTATAAAGTAATTTGCCTATCAAATTTTATTGATCATGTGTCAATTAAAACCGTTATATCACAATCATTCATATAATCACAGAAATATGAAGGATTGAGTTTAATCAATATAAAAAGTTTTTTAAGACAAGAGAATAATTTCATAATGATTGAATATAAACATTAAGATCAATTATCACAGTTATACAACCAGTATGCATATAGAAAATCCCAAATTAAAATACAATTAAGTCATTGTTACTTAGAAATGGCTACATTCACACCCTATTATAGAATTAGTTGCTTATGTTGTTGCTGGGATGGCCTCCTGCCATGTTCATCTTCTCTTCAACTCTTCAAGCCTCCAAGAAGATCTCTATGTGAATTATTTTTCTAAAACCAAGCACACCTCTCTTCAAGGTTTAGAGGCCTATTTATAGGGTGTAAAGCAAACTTTAAAAGCCCTAAGAATCTATGAAAAACCGTAATTAAGTCTCCTAGCCAAATTGGGAGACCTAAAAAAGCATTCCGTATCAATTTCAGCATCTTCCAAACTTTTAGCATGAGTGCACTCGAGGCCTATTGAGTGCACTTACGCACGCAGGTTGTTTTGTGCTTGATCCTGATAAGTGCCGAATATTGCACATTCAAGCTCGTTAACTTGCATATGTTAATTCTTTAACATTGTTATTTGTTCGATTTTGTATTGTTTTAGTGTTTTCAGTTGTTTAATAAAGAAACAAGAAATAGCATTGATTTTAGGCTTAAAGCACACTTTGAGAAAACTTAGAAGATGTTACCAAGAGGTAGCTCAATTGGTTAAAACCACGCCTCATGAAGCGGAGGTCACTAGTTCGAATCCCCACTCCCCCTTCTTGTGAGGACATGTCAAAAAAGAAAAAAAGAAAAGAAGACTTAGAAGATGCGGTTAAGTTTACTCAAATCAAGGAAATGGTTAAATCGTAATTTCTCAAATTTGAGTTAAAATCGGATTGGATTAAATTTCATATTCTGCACATGTCTCAGTATTTTGACCATAACTTTTAGCTTAAGTATTAGATTATGATGAAACTAGTGGCATTGGAAAGATAACTCAAAATAAGACAAATCATTATGAAATAAAATTTTTCTAATTCGGAAGTTTGCTATGAAAAAATCATCTTGAAATTTAAGAAGGCAAATTTGGACAAATCCTATTCTGGTTTGTACTAGGATTGCTTCCTAATTTGACTAAGAGATTGAAGTACAATTTTTTGGGATTCCTAGGGTTTGTCTTTGGAAGTCTTTTATATTGATTGAATTCAATCATTCGTATTTTCTGTAATTATATGAATGATTGTTATACAATGATTTTAATTGACATATGATCAAAAGGGTTAAATAGGTCATGCCTAAGGAAAATGGATTGTACTACACCCTAGTTTAGAATAATTTAGGCAAACAGTTCGTAGCAATCGAATATTGGTTATACTATTCCCTTGATTGTGTGTAACCTATTAAGGAATTAGATAATCCATACCTAGAGAAGATGGATCGTAACACATCTTAGTGATTAGGAGGACAATCATTGCCAACTAAAAATAGATTATACTTATTTCTTAATGATGATAATTTTTTGACTACTCGAGTGAGACGAGTCCTATATCATGCATATTATGAATTTTCTTTATTAATTTATGATTGCCCATTATTATGCGGTTGGTGAAAATAAAGTTCTCGAGAATCATGTTTCTAGTGTTATATTTGACATTTGAAAAAAACTCCTCTTAATCAATCCTCCAGTAAATGCTCATGTTGTGAGATGATATTAAGTATGCACAAGTTTATTGTGGCGACCTGGCCTTTGATTATGAAAGGGGTCAATACATCAAAGGGAATAACTGCACTTCGGTCGGTGCATAAAGGGGGGTTTTTTTGCCCCCCACTAACAAGCTGACACCTTACATAAAGGGAAAAAAGTGCACAAAGCTATCATACATCCTAAAACACTGGATTTTTCCTTATTTCTTCTTCTTCCTTCCATTTCTTCTTCTCTCCCATTTCTTCCTTCCTGCCGACAACCTCTCCCATTCTTCTTCTTCCTTCTTCCTTCTTCCTTCTTCTTGTCATTTAACAGAGAAAGAGAGATGGTTTGGGAGAAAGAAAGAAGACCCACGGCACTGCTGGCTGTGGGTATGGCTGTGACCCATGGCGCTGCTGGCCGTGGGTTTGGCCGTGACCCACGGCCACCCTCTCCGGGTCACCCTCTCAAGCGCCAACAATCATCTTCTCTGGCGTTAGGGTGATAAAATCTTCAAGGGTTAATCTTCCCCTTTTAAGTTTTAGATTTAATCCAAAAACGATTTTTGTGGCATTAAAAATGAGTTTTTTAGGTTGGATTTTGTGGGTTTTCCAGCGGGACAGTGGCCGGATCTCTTTTTTTTTTTTTTTTTTAGTTCGCTGGAAAAGTCATCGGAAGTGGGCAATGGGTGGCGGCGTCTGGGCAGTGGTCCTTATTTGGTTGCTTGATTGGGTATTTTGTTCTCATTTTAAGTTTGTTCATTTTTCTTGAAATGCTGAGGTGTCAGCTTGTGAGTGGTAGGCAAAAAACCCTTCCTTTTTGCACAGACCGTATATCAGCAGTACTCACACATCAAATGCCTTGAAAATCCTTGGAAAACACACGCTGTTCGAACCTGTAAGATGTTGTTCAAACCGGACTATTGATTGCACTTCAATTCAAAAGGAAAACCTCATAGTTCGAACTGGTGACTTGGAAAATGATTTTTACTAAAAACAATTCAAGTGTTCTTTTGTTTACTAATTCCAATTGGTCTTTTTACTTAATTTAATTATTATAAATCTCTCAATTACCTTCTTGGGTTTTAGAGTAGATATAATTTCATGTTGAAAAGAAGTAAATATGCTTTGATATGATTTCGATGAATCCTATACATCCAAAAAAAATTTCCAAAATTTGTTTCGAAATGATTTGTCACAATTTCATAAGATGGTGACATATTTCTTAAAATAATAAATTATATAGGATTGTGACACATCAAATTTTGGAGACTTTTTTTTTTAAACATATCCGCACAAGAGGGGAAAATGAAGATTCGAACTACCTCTTGGGGATTTTGGAGAAAAATTTTATGAAGTGTATCATTTTTCTACGATTTCAGATAAAAAAGAGTTTTAAAGAGAATAGTTTAACCCAACATATTCATGGTTGGAGATTTTTTTTACTGGGTCTTTGTGCTAACTCCTTTTTTTGTTTTGTTTTCAGGTTATAAGCATGGAGTCATAGGAGGCCAGGATGGGAACATTGGAGATCAATAATATCGAGCATGAAACTCTTATTTTTAAATAAATGCAGTTGCAAAAGAAAAGATTTAAATTTTATGGATCTCTAATAAGTGTAATTCAATTCATAATTAACTATTTTCTACAACCCGTTTATGCTTTAAATGACGATTTTTCAATTGGTAATTTCTTCATTGTCGTACATTTATCTTCACATTTAGGCCCCATTTGATTTGCGAAATGAGTATTACATTAGAAAAAGGAATAAGTATTATTGGCAATATAAGATGTTGGAATGAAATAATTATTCTAATTTTTTAGTTTGGTAACAACACATGGTGCAACTGGATCGAATTAAATCAAAATTACTAAAAAACCCCCCGCATTATTATTATTATTATTATTATTAGAATTAGAGAATTTATATTTAAGACCCTTGGGTTAGCACTCCAAAATTTTTAAATCCTTAAGTTTTTTTTTTTTTTTTTTTTGACAATTTACTCCATGGGTATATCGAAACTACAATAAAATTCATGCCGTCCAATTTTTTTAACATCCGTTAATGTGGGGTTAAAACGCACCATTTTGACCCATTAAAATATTATTTTTTTAATTTAATTTTAAAAGTTAAATCTATATAAAAAAAAAAAAATACAGGCCACCCCCTATGGTGGCGATGTCTGGGAACGGCCAGATCTAGTGGAGTCGAGGAGGGGAGTGGATCGGCCGGATCTAGTGGCGATGGTGAGGGAGGCATCAACGAGGTCTAGGATCGGCCGTCTAGTGGTGGCCGAACCACCCCCAGGCAAAATGGGGGTGGCCAGCCACCCCCTATGGGGTGGTTTAGCTACCCCTGTATTTTTTTTTTTATTATAGATTTAATTTTTAAAATTAAATTAAAAAATTAAATATTTTAATGGGTCAAAACGCACCGTTTTGACCCACACTAACGGATGGTAAAAAAATTGGATGGCGTTGATTTGATTGTAGTTTTGATATACCCGAGGAGTAAATTGTCAAAAAAAAAAAAAAACTTAAGGGTTTAAAAATTTTGCTGTGCTGACCCAAAGGTCTTAAATATAAATTCCCTTATTATTATTATTATTATTATTATTATTTCAATTCATATTAGAAAATAAAAATAAAACCTTAAAAAAAAGGTGGGTGGCTGACCACCCATTGGGGTGGTCGCACCACCCTTGGAGCATCTTGTGATGGACCCTCAAGGCGTTCTGAGGTGGTTGCACTACCCCTGGTGCCATCGGCCATCCTCGAAAATCAACAGAAATTAGTGATTCATACGAGAATAACTATTCCTAGGAAAAGAGTCTTACCAAACAAAAAAATAATTATTACATAGGAATAACCATTTCATTTCAGGTGTCTATTCCGCAAATCAAAGGAGCTCTTAGTTAATTGCGCTAGTAAATTGTGTATGTTATAGAGACTAAGATGATCAACTAGCTCGTTAGGGTTAGGGATGTTACGTTTGGAGAAGGATCCTCTCTATTTCAAATGAAATGGAGGAGATCTATTTAGTTACTTTTAGGGGGTAAATTTGTCAAAAAAAATTTACCCTCTAAAAGTAACTAAATAGATCCCTCAATTTCATTTGAAATAGAAAGAATCCAGATACGTTACATTTGGGAAGGGAGAACATAAAAAGAATGGGGGCATTTGGGATCTGGAGAAGGGGGTACCTAAAAGAAGACTTGGTGATCCACATCATTAAAAAATGTACTTAAGATTTTTCTTCTCTTTTTTCTTAATCAACTTTTTAGGGCAGCTCCCTCCAACACTCATCATGGGGTTATCTTGAATCCTTTTGCAACCATACAATGAAAGATATGGAAGGGCTTGCTTGCTAGGAAAAGTTACAAACAAATAATAGTGAGTAGTGAAATGGGGATACGAGGAAATCTTCATTTTATTGTATCACCATCACCTTTGGGCACATATGCTTGAGTTGGGTACACATGTGGATTCCATTTCTTACCTTTACCCGATTCTCCACTCAGCTGCCCATTATTCTCATATAAAATTAATTTCCAAATATTCTTTTTTTGTAAATGTCATTTCATCATCAACATAATCCCTTTATTAACCGTCCTTAATTCCTTCTACTTAAGCTCGGAGCCTCTTCGATCTTCCTACTCCACGCGAAACGCCTGAAGAAAGCCTTCCTTTCTCTACAAGGTTCGGCTGTTTTTTTCTTCTTTCTTTCTCTAAACCCCTTCTGGGTGTTGTCTTATATTGTGTTTAATTACATAAACAAGCATCAATTTTTTTTTTTTTTGGTTTTCGTGTTTCCTTATCTTGATCTGTTTGCGTGCTGCGCCGTTTTCCGTCTCTCTGTCCTTTTCACACGCGCATGCACGCATTTCTTCGATCCCCATACGGTGCCTGGTTTTTTCTCAATCCAAAAGTTTCAGACACAAATGGATGACCATACTGTTTTGTTTGTATTTGTATTTGCAGGAGTGGAAAGCAATCTATTCTGGCTTCCCTGGAGAAAAGAATGGCAGAGAAAAAGTTTCAGAAAAGCTACTTTGATGTGCTGGGTCTGTGCTGTTCATCAGATGTGCCTTTGATTGAGAACATCCTCAAGGCTCTTGATGGTGTCAAGGAGGTTTCAGTGATCGTGGCGTCAAGAACAGTCATTGTTGTTCATGACAATCTCCTCATTTCCCAGCCTCAAATTGGTAAATATATATTAATTAATATAAACTTCTTCTCCAACACATTAAATTAATTATTTCTATATTTTCATAAGGCCCACTTCATTAATTAGATTTTGCTTTCAAACTCACAAGTGGCTCATCTTCCATATCATCAATCATTCTCTATTCAAATCCATCTACCCATATATATATATATATATATACAAAGTCATATACAAAGTCCTATCTCACCTCAAAACTATAATTTATCAAAAACTGTGCATTATGTATAGCTTTAATTTAGACCATTTATTTTAAATGAATAGTCCAAGATGCGATAATACGTAAAAAAGTAAGGTTGTCCGTCGAGCCATCTTTTTGGCTACAAGCCTACAAAGGTGGCTCGTCCACCCCAATCCGTCTGTTGAAGGTAATCCAACTACTCCCTCCTCTCTCTCTATTAATAATTGAGATATCCTTGACACTCAATTAGAGTGCGTGATTCTCCATCTTCATTTTGATTTGCCTGGAAAGAAAGAAAGCTTTCTTAATTGGAATGCACTAACAAAGAAAAACGTCCCATTTAGGGAAAAAGTGGATCAAAGCATGTGGGTGGGAGTGATTAGGGGGTGTTTGGTGCTGTTGGTGATAAATTAAAGGTTAGTATAGTTGCAATATGCAAAAAATAAAAATAATATTTAAAAAAATAAAAAGAAAATAAAAATACTACCCATGAGGTTTTATATTTTGATTTTTTTTATTAAATTTTTTTTTTCTTTATCTATTTTTATTAATTATTAATAAAGAAAATAACGAATCAGATTGATTTTTATTATTATTATTATTATTATTATTATAGAAATAGCCAAATTAATAAAGGTTTGGATAGCCCAATGTGAACGCTATGAATCTCCCAATATCCTCCTCTTCCACACGACAAAAATATCAAAGAGAATGATTTGGTAGGAAACAGCGTGCGGAGAGTATTTTGATATATATAATTTCTGTTTGTCTGCACGGAAAATCAAAAGGTAGTGTTCTCGAGGGAAAAAAAACATTTAAAAAAAGAAACTGTAAATTGTATTAACAAAGCCTTTCCAATAGCCAATTAATAAGTACAACTTTGGACAGTATAGTGACAGGTACAAATATTGTTCTTTTTTTTCTTTTCTTTATACTAAAATGCCCTTTTTCTTTACAGTTAATTAAATTATTTTATTTTTCACATTAATTAATTAGTAGTAATTTAAACACATAAGGTAAAAGACCTTATATGGGACCCGCTTGTCTAAATAAAGTTTGGATCATCCTATCACCTACCCGAATATGAAATTTAAATGATTTGTTGGAACAGATAAATATATGATTAACTTGTTACATGTTGATGACACAGTTAAGGCTCTAAATCATGCAAGGCTTGAAGCAAATGTGAGGGTATATGGGGTGGAGAATTCCCAAAAGAAATGGCCAAGCCCATATGCTGTTGCCTGTGGTACGTTGCTTTCGCTATCATTCTTCAAGTATCTCTACCTCCCACTCCAATGGCTGGCTGTCGGAGCGGTGGCTGTCGGCATATTTCCGATTGCCATGAAAGGGGTGGCGGCGATTCGGCATCTTAGGCTCGACATGAACATTCTTGCCATAATTGCAGGTAAGCCGCCTTTTCAACTCATTTTATTGGCCCTTCTTAGGGAATGATTAAATATTTTTGTGTGTTTTGGAGTCGAGCTAATTTAATCACATAATTATAATTATGAAGTCAACTTCAATATAGTTGAGGCTAAACCTCAATCAATTGAGTTTAGCAGATTCATGCCTCTTGGTGCTTTGATTGGGACTAGTAACTAAAACATTAATTTCTGTCCTAATTCAACCTTATTTCTTTTTCTCTCTCTTTATTTGGGATCATTTGCATTGGTTCTATGGTTTAAAATGTAATAAAAGTAAAATTAATCATCAATGGCAATGATTTGAGTAAGGTACTACCATTTAATCTTTATAAAAAATAATTAATTAACTAACAATAAAATGCACCAAGACTTTGTATCCACTATCCAGCAGCAATTGGATTCACGATAATTCATACAAATTAATAAAATAAAAATAAATAAAAAAAATAAAAACATTTGTACTTACAATTGCTGATTAGGGCTAGTTTTAGCAACGCATTTTAGGATAGCTTTTTTACTTTAAAAAAATAATATAAAAATATTAACAAACAACTAAACACGTTCTCAAAACTAACCCGAGATACCACTTTACAAAAAGCTAACCCCATAGTTGTGTTTGTTAAACGTTTTGCACTAAAACAAGTCTTGCACTGTTTGGGGGTCCCACATTCAATTATTTCATTTTTCTAACATTTTTTTACTTTTAACATCACATCACATTTTATTACTCTTCAAATAAAAAAATTACTACATAACAAATTTTTTTATACAAATATTCTTATTTTTTTACTTTTTTTTTTTTAAAAAAAATATTCTTATTTTTTTTCACATTTGTTATGATACAAAACCGAAACAGAAACAAAATCGTTTACGAAACGAACCCATAAACTCTTCACCAAATCCCCTTCACGCAAAGATTCCTCAATGTACAAAAGGCAATAGGACAAGTCACAAGGCTCATAAGACAAAATTGTCCCTTGGTTTTTAGGCTGGGGCGGCAGTGAGTAATACAACACTTTTTTTTTCTTCTTCTTTTTTTTTTTTGCGTAATACAACACTTACGAATATATTATTACAAAATTGATTTATATAGCTCAGGGGCAAAAAGGACAAACAGAAAATATGATTTACATATAGTTAGCTTAGGAAGATCCAAACTCAAAACTGGGTCTTTTGCGGCTTGTAGCCTTGTTGGATGGGTTCACGACACCCAGAAAAAAAATTTTGTTTTCCTTGTTTTAAGGAATATATATATTTATTATTACTTTATAGCAATTGTTAATTAATGTTTTATAATAGAGTAATACTATATACTACCGTTTACACCCAATCACACTCTTATCTCCCTAGACTAATTAACAAGTAATGAGACAGTATTCATCAACCTTGAATCCGCCATTATTTTTTTTTTTAAAAATCCCCATTTTACTTGATTTGGAGCATACCCATAAGTCTTTGAATTGACCCTTGTTTTTTTTTTTTAAATAAAAAAATAAAAAAAAAAACTAGAAGTACTGATGGACATGGACACTGCCACATTAGCCGAGTGGGATTAAGTTGAGATGGAGGTGTAGTATCTAACATTCCATTTTTATGGCACAACTATCACATAATGTTCACGCGGCAGTCTCAACCAATCTTTCGATAAGTTATTATTAAAAAAATAATGAATTGACTAGAACTATTACGTGAATAAAAATATGATTTCTGGCATCTCTTTATAATTTGATAAGGTGTGTGAATTTTTAGGCTCTAATGGTATAAATGGTTGAAGATTTTGCTTGCAACAAAAGGTATTCCATCTCAAGCAAAAAGTGCATGATAAAAGGGGCATCCATCCAAAGAAGAGGATTTTTCACATTTTTTGGTTGCCTTTTGAGATAAGGTTTTGTAACAAACTTAAAGTCCACTTTCATTTGCTTTATCTAGCTTTCCATCTCATACAGCATTCCTGCCAAACCAATTTTTTTTGCCTTCCACTTTTTGGTCTCTTTTTCTTTTGTGTCCTTTTCTTCTACAGTAAGGACACTTATATCCATTCAAATAATTTTGAAAAATAAACTAAATTTTTCATATATATATATTAATTGGTGTTATTTATTTTTCTTTTCTGGGAGAGTTAAGTGCTTTTGATTATAGTGAAGTTGCTAACACAATGTTTAATTGTTAATGGCAGTGATAGGGACACTTGCAATGAAAGATTTTTTGGAAGCCGGCACTATTGTCTTTCTTTACTCTATTGCAGAATGGCTTGAGTCAAGAGCAAGCCACAAGGTTCCCTTTTTCTCTGTCTGTCTAGTACTAGCTACCTACTTAATTAAAAGCTATTATTGTAAAAGTAATGTTATTTAGTAAAACCCGATTATATGATTGACAGAAATGATTTTGTAGTGAAAATCAACTATCGGATCAGCACTTGTTAAAAAAAAAAAAAAACGGACTGATTTTCACCGTGACTCACATCCAATTGTATGTATAATCGTCTACTAATTACATTACTCAATAAGAAAAATAGAATTGCAATGTTGTGATTTTCATATTTGTAGTGAGTTATTCTCCACTATTAATGTTGAAGACTACAAAATGACAAGCATCGATCAGAAGCATTAATCACTCTCATCATATGTTTACTTGTAAAGCAAGTTAAATAGGCATAAGCAAAACCTTCTCAATACAAAAATGTTATCATCATAGTATTGGTATTCAAAAGTTTGCTTTGAGAGAGCTTTTGATTTTTTCCACCCATTCACTCAGGCAAATGCAGTGATGTCCTCATTGATGAACATAGCCCCTCAGAAGGCGGTGATAGCAGAAACTGGAGAAGTTATCGACGTTGACGAGGTCAAGTTGAACGCTGTTCTCGCCGTCAAGGCCGGTGAAGTGATACCCATTGATGGAATTGTAGTGGAAGGGCAATGTGAAGTTGATGAAAAGGCTCTAACTGGAGAGTCATTCCCAGTTGCCAAACAAGAGGACTCTACTGTTTGGGGTGGTACCATCAATCTAAATGGTAACACCATTCCCCCAAACAGTCTCTCTCTCCATTGGATGACTAATATGTATATACTATTAACATCTTCTGTTTTTTTTTTTCGTTGGCTAAAAGGTTTTGGTTCTTTTCAGGTTATATTAGTGTTAAAACCACTGCTCTGTTTGAAGAATGCATGGTGGCTAAAATGGCACAGCTTGTAGAAGAGGCCCAAAACAGCAAAACCAAAACTCAGAGATTAATTGACAAATGTGCCAAATTTTATACCCCAGGTTAAGCAACTTTTCTTCATAGAATAGAATCTAACTCTTTGATGCATGAGACCTCACGTGTAGGCTCAAAATCTTTCCTAATATGTGATGCCCAGCACGCAGTGGCGGAGCCAGAGATTTAATATTGGGGGAGCCGCTAATATTTTTTTTTTTTTGACATCTTACAAAATTTTCTCTAACTTAAAAATCGTGGCATTGCCTTGTCAGTGTACATTCACATGTTGCTAAATTGCCATCTCTCTTAAATATATTGTGAGTGCATTTACAAGTGACGGGTTTCACATTAATAAATATAAATATAAAAGAATAGTTAATATAATATTGTTAAGAGAGAAATACTATACATTTTCACTTTATATTTTTTGACATGGTAATAGAAATTATCATCTAAATTCAAAATTTAATGGTAATTGCCATTGTCACGTCAGAGAATGTACACTTAAAAATGTGGAAGTAGTCTCAAATGAATAATTTAATTGGCTATTGACTATACCTCATGAAGCGGATGTCACTAGTTAGTTTGAATCTCACTCTCTCTTCCCTTGTGTGAATATGTCCAAAAAAAAAAAAGTGAAAATAAAATCCACAAGAGATAATTCAATCGGTTAGATATCACATTTCATGAAGTAGATATCACTAGATTTAATCTTCATTTCCCATTTCCCTCTCCTTATACGAACATATCCAAACAAAAAACAAAAAAACAAAAAGTGTGAAAGTAGGAACGTGTGTAGTATTTCTCTATTGTTATTGTATTTTTTAAAATGCTAAAAAATAAGAATAGTTTTAAATATTTTTTAGTGTTATGCGTTTTATGTATTGCTTATTTAAAAAAATAAAAATAAAAATATTCACACCACAACAATAGTATATAAACTTGTTGAACTTCTGGTTGTATAAGGGACCCGATCCAAAAGAGCATCGTTCATGTAATTTATTAGATAAATTAATATAACTATATAAGTCTATTCAAATTTGAAGAGGCTGTAGATAGACTTTTAATCCAGAGTCGTAGAATTCTTAAGAGTCATAAAATTAATTATTAGGTTTGAAAATAATAATAGACCCATTCTAAGTAATTAGTTTTATAATTTTGTGGTTTGCTGATTTTCTCGTGCTGTTGATCATCAGCCACCAGTTATTGGGTTTCTAATCGCAATGAATGACGTAAAGAAAATGTATTGCGAATTTATTAAAATACAATTGGTTTACCTGCAGCAGCACGTGGTCGTGGCCGTGGGGGAGCTGTGGGTTTTCCGTTTTTGAAGGCTCCGCCACTGCCAGCACGTGAAATATTGAATTAAAATAGAATTCGAACTCAAGACCTCTGCTTTGATATTATATTAAATCAAGAAAAAAACTATTTTCCTTCTTTTTACATGTATGCAAAAGAGTTTCATTCATGTTTTGATTTCTTGGTTTCTTTTATTTTATTTTTTATTTTTTGCAGGTGTTCTGATCATATCAGCTTGTTTTGCTGTGGTGCCAGCAGCATTAAGAGTTCATAATCGAAGCCATTGGTTTCACTTAGCATTGGTTGTTTTGGTAAGTGCATGTCCATGTGCACTCATCCTGTCTACACCTGTTGCAACATTCTGTGCGCTCACAAAGGCAGCAACATCTGGCCTTCTAATCAAAGGTGGTGACTATCTTGAAACTCTTGCAAAAATTAAGATAATGGCATTTGACAAAACTGGCACAATAACAAGAGGTGAATTTCTGGTGACTGACATTCGTTCTCTTCGTGATGATATTAGCTTGAACACATTGCTTTATTGGTAAGGACTACTTTCTCTCCTTCACCCTATATAAATTCTTCATTATAACAAATTTTCTGTCTTTTATGAGGAATTTTCACTTCATAGATGATTAATGTTGTTTATTTTAACTTTCTGAAGGGTTTCAAGCATTGAAAGCAAGTCAAGCCATCCAATGGCAGCCGCACTGGTTGACCATGCAAGGTCACTTGCAATTGAGCCAAAGCCTGAACATGTAGTGGAATTTGAAAATTTTCCTGGAGAAGGCATTCATGGCAAAGTTGATGGTAATGATATCTACATTGGAAACAAGAAAATTGCTCTAAGGGCTGGGTGTGCAACAGGTGAGATCTTTTACCCTGAAAACTATATACTAAAACACCCCAGTTTCACACTAGTACTGTAACGTGTGCATTACTTCAGTGCTATATGTATACATGTCTTCTCTTGATCAGAAATTGAATTCTTATGCCCTTTCATTTGTCGTGTTCCGAAAATAAAGCATCTTTAATAACCCTCTGAATAGCATTAATTTTGTTCTTTTTTCTCTTTGCATTTGAACTGGGTGTTTCTAATCCTTTAATATTTAACTTTCTAGTTCCAGCATTAGAAGCTGATATGAAGGAAGGAACCACCATTGGCTACATATACTGTGGAGCAACCCCAGCTGGAATTTTTTGTCTCTCAGATGCTTGTCGATCTGGGGTTGTGGTGGCGATCAGGGAGCTGAAGTTGTTGGGCATTAAAACCGCCATGCTAACTGGAGACAGGCAAGCAGCAGCAATGCATGTACAAGAACAGGTGCACTTTCTTGCTCTTTTCCACATAATTTTTTGTTTGGCTGTAATTGGTCAGGTTTTAATGCAGTAATTCAGTGAGTAATTTTAGGCTGAGTAAAGATATTTAGTAGACTGGTATATAACTGCTATATTGTAACTTGATGTTGTACCGAAAATCAGCCTCTAGATCAGCACTTGTATTAAAAAAAACTAGAGGGTGATTTTCATTGTCACAGCATCCCCATTGGTCAGTATATGATGTCGTATACCAGCCTACGACGATATAACATTGCTCTTTTGGGTTTGACTAATCCTGAATGGAATCCAAAACGACTAGTTTATCCATCAGATGGAAGTGAAGCCCTAGCATATAAAACCAGAGATCCATAGTTCAGCAGAAAGCCATCATAAGAAAAGATGTAGAGATTAACAAAAGTTTAAGAATTTAAAATGGTAGGATTTCATGAATTTCAGCAATGAGCCTCCAATTGCTAACAAATTGATTTGAGGAAAATGGTTTGAGAAGTAAAATGAACTTATTTCAGAGTCTTTGAAAATCAGATTGATTTCATTTGAGGGAATATCAAATCTTCCCTAATTTGATGCTTTTGCTGCCTAGGCTAACTATTGAAAAGTTACTTAAAAGTGATATTAATACTGGCATCACCCTTTTTATGAACAGCTGGACCATGCTCTAGAGATAGTTCATGCAGAACTTCTACCCGAAGATAAGGCAAGAATCATCAGAGAATTTAAAAGAGAAGGACCAACAGCCATGACAGGAGATGGTGTAAATGATGCCCCTGCATTGGCCACAGCTGATATAGGTATCTCAATGGGCATTTCAGGCTCAGCTTTAGCTACTGAAACTGGTCAAGTGATTCTCATGTCAAATGACATCAGAAAGATACCAGAAGCCATCCAATTGGCAAGAAAAGCTCACAGGAAAGTAATTGTGAACCTCTTTTTTTCAATCACTACTAAGTCAGCCATCCTTGCTTTGGCCTTTGCTGGCCATCCGCTTGTTTGGGCAGCAGTTCTTGCAGATGTTGGGACATGTGTGCTAGTCATCCTTAACAGCATGCTGCTGTTGCAAGGTACAGAGAAACCCAAGGGGAAATCAAGCAAATCTTCTGCTGCAAAGCACACCCATAAGCATGGATGCAATGCCACTAATGGCCACTCATCTCATCACCATCACATTCAAGATTCTCACCACCATCATCTACAAGATTCCGACCACCATTGCTGCTCTAAAAGCAAAGATCAAACGGTTACACTGCCTCAAAAGGTTTCTTCTAAGAAGTGTCAATCTAGCCCTTTAACATCAAACTTATGTACAGAAGATAAATGCACAGATTCAATAGGAAGGCCTTTAGAAGGAATGCGAAGCATGAAAAATGATGGCCATTGCCACTCAGACCATTGTGGAGTGAACCACAGCCATGCTGACAATGGAGCAGCAGGAAAAATGGAGTCAGGTTGCAATCATCAGCACAAATGTGGTAAAGATGATAGTGCATTACATCATACCACCATAAATATTGTACCATGTATTGAACATGTGGAATCAATCACTATCCCTGCTTTTGAGAAGAGAGAAATAGGTGGGAGTTGCAAGGGCAATAGAACGGATTGTGGGCAATCTGCAGCAGCTATGCATGCTTGTATCAGTTTGGAGAACAGAGAAATTGGTGGGTGTTGCAAGAGCTACATGAAGGAATGTTGTGGCAACCATGGACATCTTGGGGGTGCCTTTGGCGGAGGATTATCAGAAATCATCACGGAATAGTGCCACCAACTTTGAATAAGGCTAATACGAAAAAAAAAAAAAAACAACAACAACAACAACAACAACTTTGAATAAGGCTGCTTTGCCTTGCTAGATTTCCACATGCTTTTTTCTTTGAGGAAATTTTGATGAAAGGGAATTAGTGGCATTTGTAAGAGCCACAACTAACGAATGAAATGAAAATGTTTATACTGTTTAAGTCAATATGTTTGTGTTAAAATCCAAAATATTTTCTTACCATATTTAAGAATCTCCTTACCTTTCTTAACATGATTGACATGCACCTCGATTGATGTTCACTCAATCGAACCAGAAAAAAAAAAAAAAAAAAAAAAAAAAAAAAAGAGAGGAAAAAAGGAGGCTTTTGGAACTTTGATGCTAAAGAATAGACTAGCTAGAAGGTTTTCTTTTCTTAACCAAGTTGGGTTCATTGGAAATTAAGTAATAATTAGCCATAAAATTAGTATTCAAGGTTTAGTGAAAAAATCCAAACCAACAAGAGGATAAATTGCTGACGACAAAGCGAAATGTTTCGAAAATAGTATAACAAGAAATTAAGTGAACGAAGTAGGTAAACTCTCTTCAAAAGTAGGGCTTCTTTTTTTTTTTTTTTTTTTTTTTAACAGGAATCTTTGCGATTTTATTGATATAGAGATTAAGAGTATAAAACTCTTACATCACAAAGCGTAAAGCTCTAAAAAATCATAGTCCAAAGCTATGACGTTGCAGAGTAATAAATACAATACAGATCTTACAATTAAGTACTATTTAATCAACTTTTCCACTAACCCATGTACAACAATAGTTGTGGAATAGATTTGCTCATGGGCAGACTAGATCTAAGTCATAGGTAACCATATTCCCAACCTTTATTTTTCAGCGGTGAGAGAAAATCTCTCACACCAATCCAATCCTTCTCGACCCAACGGTTAGGAGCCTAAATCCTTCACCCCATAGATTGCTCCAAAGAGCAAATCTTGAGAAAAGAAACATGTTATTAAAATTAAAAAAAAAAATCCAACAACCAGCAAGTAGCAACAGTGGTCGGGATGAAGGAGACAATTCGCACCGACCGGCGTGTGGGATGCACTTTCTGGCGGATGGAGGAGCAAGGAGCACAGTGGGCTAGCGCATGGCGGAGCGAAAACCGGTTGAGGAGAGTAGATCTAAGTTCGAAAAAACTAGATCTAAAATCCTTTTGGTTTCGAGAAGGAGATGAGCGGTACAACACGGTAGAGGGCAGACGAACGCATAGCGAAGAAGGCTGGAGTTGCTGGATTGGTCAAAGAACACCTAAAAACGAGGAAAAAAACAAGGGGAGGGGGAGATAGGAGCAGGGAGTAGAAGGGGAGAGGAAGAGAAGAAGGGAGTAGACTGCCTCTCACACGCTAAGTTTTTTTGTATAAGTCTTCGAAACTAGTTTAAAGTTTATTTCAAGAAATTGCAAATGAAAATGGAAATTTTCCTAAGTTATAAATTTCATTAATCTGCACTACATGATGTGAGTCCTAATTCTATTTTATTTTCATGGTATGTTTTTATCAATATAATTGCTATATTTCATACAGTAATGGAGAAATGTTCCATGGCAAATTTGTTTATAGTATATATAGAAAATGCGTATGCAAATGCATGGTATGAAATGACAGAAATGTCACCAACATATGATTGTCATGTATAGTTACTAAATGTATGAAATGGTAGATTGAGCATTTGCACTAATTTTACTATACGAACTTAATTTTAATTAAACTTGCTACGCTATGTGTAACACCCCGAAAAATAATCTTTTTAAAAATACACTCTTTTAAAATAAACGGAAGTTTTTATAAGAAAGTCTATTTTCTGTAGTAATCTTGCAATTTTCTAAATAAAAATAAAAAAAAAAAAGTGGAGGGGGAGGATCAATCCCCCTCATTTAGAGGATCGATCCTATGCGACAGCTTTTATTTTTGTTATTATTTTAGGGGAAAGTCCACATATCCCCCTCAAACTATCACTATATTGACAATGTTCCTCCCAAACTTTCATTTGTGACAAAATCCCCCTCAAACTACCAAAAATTGTCAATGTTCCCCCCAATGACGAAACTACCCTTAGTTAAATAAAAAAAATACTAAAACTTCTAGAAAAAAAAACATAAAACTAAAAAAAAATAAAAAAAAATAACCCCCCTCAAACTACCACCATATTGACAATGTTCCTCCCAAACTTTCATTTGTGACAAAATCCCCCTCAAACTACCAAAAATTGTTAATGTTCCCCCCAATGACGAAACTACCTTTAGTTAAATAAAAAAAATACTAAAACTTCTAGAAAAAAAAACATAAAACTAAAAAAAAATAAAAAAATCCAAAGGGTGGAAAATTAAAAATTAAAAAAAAAAAAATCCTTCGTATAAGAAAAAAATTAAATTATTTTTTTTATAAAAATTGATTTTTTTTTTCTTATGTTTTATAACTTTTTTAAATACAAATTTATGTTTCAAAAAAATTAACAATTTTCGTGTAAGAAAATAAAAATTTTCATTTCGTAAAAAAAATCATTTTAAAAAAATTTTGTTTAAAAAAAAAAAAAAAATCATTCTTTTTAAATTATAATTTTTCCTTTTAAAAAAAAAAAATATTTTATAAGGGTATTTTTGTCTTATTGAAAAATATATAGGGGCATTTTTATTTTTTTGCTAGCCTTGACAATGTTTTGGTAGTTTGGGGGGGACATTGTCACAATTGAAAGTTTGGGGGGGAGGGACATTGTCAATTTGGTGATAGTTTGAGGGGGAAATGTGGACTTTACCCATTATTTTATTATAAGAAACTCGATCCACAACCTTTTTAAAACCTTAAAAACCCTAAGAGAAACCATTTGCACGAATTCCTAGCCTCGAGAAGTGCTCGAACCAAAGTGAAGGGAAGAAGAAGAAAGAGCCCAAACCTGAGATTTATGTCGGTCCTTAAGCAAGAAACTTGTTCTTTTCAATCCATTTCTCAAGGTAAAACCTACAATCCTTTCTTTTTGTAATCCTTTTGATGTGGTCTTTTTGTGTACAAAAATATCAATAATAAAAATAATCACTTGTAATAGAACAAATCCTTGTGAAATATGTAATATCCCAAAAATTAATTAATTAGTAATTAATTCAACGGTTCATTCTTAGCCTTATTCTGTGAAGAGCAAAACTCATGAATCTCTACTCCTCGAAAAGAAAAGATACTAAGCAACGGAGACATCAAGATTCTATAAACATTAATCATTAAAACCACTGTCTTCCCTAGGTATAGACTATCTAATTTATTAAAAGGCTATACACCAATCAAGGGAATAATATAACCCATATTCGGTTCGTATGAACTGTTTACCTAAATTACACTAAACTATGTTTCAAAAAATTACACTAAACTATGATGTAATACAATCCATCTTCCCTAGGCATGACCTCTCTAATAACCCTCTTGATCATATATAAATTAAAACCGTTGTATAACAATCATTCATATAATTACAGAAAATATGAAGGATTAAGTTCAATCAATATAAAAGACTTTCTAAAATGAGAAAAAAAATCATAATGATTGAATATAAACATTAAGATCAATTCTTACAATTATACAATCATCATGTATATAGAAAAACTCAAATAAAAATATAATTAAACCATTATTACTTGGAAATGGCTGCATCAACACCCTATTATAGAACCACATGCATATAGAAAAACCCAAATTAAAATACAATTAAACCATTATTACTTGGAAAATGTTGTATCAACACCCCATTATAGAACTAGTTGCTCATCTTGGTGTAGGGATACAATTAAACCATTATTACTTGGTTTAATTGTATTTTATATGGCCTCCTGCCATATATGTTCCTCTTCTCTGTAACATTATTCGGCACTAATTATCACCTTTCTTAAACATATTGTACGATTGTTGGGATTGTATTTTTGCATTGGGATGATTATATATTTATTTATTTATTTATTTTTAGGGGTAATTATCTTTTTCCCCCATGAATTACCATGCGATTACCATTGTCTCCCATGAACTATCAATTTTACATTATACTCCCCATAAACTACCATTTCGTTACCAAAACCCCCCTTCCGTTAGTCAAGGCCGTTAAGTCGGACATTCAACCGTACTATTCATCGTACCGTTCACGATACTATTTACGGTTGACAGCATTGTTCACGACATTGTTCACAGGTACTGTTTACCAACTTAACAACTTTGACTGACGGAATGGGGGTTTTAGTAACGAAATGGTAATTCATGAGGGTGTAATGTAAAATTGGTAGTTTATAAAGGAAAAATGATAATCGCGTAGTAGTAAATGAGGGGAAAGGATAATTACCCATTATTTTTAAAAAAGAAGATTATTTCATAGGAAAAAATCATTTTATCCCCTGAAGTTTCAGGGAATTTTCAATTTTAACCCCAAAATTTAAAAATTTGCAATATATCCCTTGAAGTTTCAAAAAGTTACAATTTTAACTATCTGTTAAAATTTTCCGTCAAAATGTACGAAAATTAAAAAAAAAAAAGAAAAAAGCCTGAGAGCAGTTTCGTCATTTCATTCTTTTCTATTTAATTTGATGGAAAAAGCTAACNTTAACGGGGGGTTAAAATTGCTAATTTTTGAAACTTCAAGGGGTTACATTGTTACTTTTTAAACTTTGTGGTTAAAATTAAAAAACTCCTGAAATTTTAGGGGGATAAAGTGAATTTTTCCCTTATTTCATTTAAGGGTTTCAAAGGAAGGATATTATTTTATGTGTTAAATTATGTATTGATTCAAAAATAAAGGTTTATGATTTTATATGAATGTCTTTATGATTTTACAAGTGAAATATTGAAACATGTATTCAATCAATATTTTAAACACTCACATCAACGGTGTTTTGTATAAATTGTATTAAAGAAGTTTATGGTAACCAAGGTAAAACCTTTAATGATCGATTTTGTAATAAATGCATAACCATTATATTGTTGAAGTAGATAAAGAAAATATTTATTCATGATATTGTAAATGAAAGCTATAAATTTTTGTTGAAGCATGAAATGACATAACCCTTTCAACATGATGTGAGCCATAATTATATTTCAATTGCATGTTTAATTATATTTCTAAACCTGAGTTATGTTTTTATTTACCAAGCATGAGTTGACAATAAAAGATGAAGGAAATATATGATCATTCTAAAAGGTAGGTATGAAATCTACAGTTAGCCAATGAAGGTGTCGATATGAGTTATGATTACCCTGAAGGGGAAGTCGGTACGCGTTACAGATTACTCGGTAACGGGATTTTCAACAAAATTTATGACTACGTTGTAATAGAGTATATATTGGTATGGGTTACGGTGCACGATGTTGGGTCACTACAGTTATCTTGTAATGAGGTGCCTGCCGGTATCATGGCATAGTCAGTATGTTTACGAAGCCTTATGGAAGAGGTACCAGTATATTACAGATTACCGACATAGGAATCCAGAATGTCCACTGTATGGGTTAATGTATCTATATGCTACAATCTCTTGTAGCAAAGGTACGGCCAATATGTTACGGGTATGATGATGTGATAAAATAAGGGGGCCAAATAACTTCACATAACTTCCTTGAAATATCGTGCTTTTTGCAAATACCTCTCAAATGTTTAAAGTCCCTCACTTTGGTGTATTGAACTTTCATTTTGTTCTAATTACCTCTATTTCGTTATATATTGGGGTTAAATAAGACGGTGGAAATAGTAAAAAGACCTTTATACCCCTAAAATTTTGCATCCATCTGTTAAGATTTAACAAAAAATTCTAACGGAGGGAGGTGACTGAAACGAAATAAAAGTGCAATATACTAAAGTGAGAGACTTTAAACATTGGAGGGATGTTTACAAAAAAACACAAAATTTTAGGGGGCTAAGTGAGGTTACCCATAAAATAAGGATATGATATTATAAGGTGATAATTGTGCTAATAATGTAAATGAAATGTGCAGAAATATTATATTATAAATTCAA
The DNA here is from genome assembly GCA_006937295.1 of Carpinus fangiana. Taxonomy (NCBI): domain Eukaryota; kingdom Viridiplantae; phylum Streptophyta; class Magnoliopsida; order Fagales; family Betulaceae; genus Carpinus; species Carpinus fangiana. The sequence continues at coordinate 30,407,324 of CM017325.1, forward strand.
ACCATTTTTATGCCACAAAGTGAAATTTTGATGACTTATTTTTGTTCAAGCATTTGCTTTGTTTGATTCAAGCTCTATACTCTCACAAATGTCCCATTCCTTGCTCCAGAGAAGGATTCTAAAATGGAGATGGTTGGCAAGAACACATTACAGATGAAGGCATAAGAAACAAAATTGCAGAATGCTGGTGGATTCACTGGTTTTGTAACAACAGCTTGTTGCTTTCTATCAAGATCTAATTTTCAAAAATCTTAATATCCGATGGCTTTTTTTTTTTTTTTTAATAATATATTTGTGATGATTTAAGGATGAGTCATCATGATTTCCTTTAGTTATATAGTATTTTTCTATTATTGAATGTATTAACAGGTTTTAAAAAATTTAGTTATCTTAGATTTTCAAAAATATATAACCGAATTTTTTAAATAGTAAACACAATTAAACACCAGAAAATTCAGCTTCCCAATATCCGACCCATTTTATACACCAAGAATTAAACACAGTTTTTTTTTTTGGCATTTATTGGCTGCTTAATTGCTGGCATTTAAAAATGCTTCGTAGGCGCGTTTTCTTATGAGAAATGTTAGGAGTACAAAGTTCTACATCATTTCGGTACCCATACTTTGGTAAACGATTTGGTATCGATAGTATTTCTTTTTTATAGTGTGACTACAATATACAAACAAATAAAACAAAAGAAAATCCAATTTCTGGAACTTTACTCTAGGTAGTTTAATTATTCCATAAGATCAATAAAATTTTCTAAAGAAAGCAAACACAAGCCTTTAAATTGGCAGCAACGCTTAATCCCTCTCTAGCTAGTAACAATATATATAGGAAGAAAATACCCTTACAAATAAGAAAAATGTTTGAGAAAGAAAAAAAAAATAATAATAACTGCCATTTTGTGACACGTTCATTCGTTCCAAGGATGGCTTAACCCTATTCGGACAAGCTGTCACTGGTCGACTGTTCTTCAACTGAGACTCCGACTTGTCAATTCTGTTGCACAACAATGACGTCGTTTTACTTTAAAAGCGACACCTGCTTGTGTCGTTTTGGTGAAACGATACTAAGCCAAGCATCGTTGAATGTGGATTTTATTTTGTAGTGTGCTCTCCATGGATCATATAGATCGACTGATCTTTGACCAAATTTCTGCCATCAGATTCTTATAAAAACACCTCAATGATATAGAAAAGTCGCCTGAAACCTGCAAACTACAATTCTAAAGATTTCGAATTTGTGACTTTGAAAGGATGAGAAAGAGAGTGGTCATTACTAGACGTTTTGCATCTTTTTTTTTTTTTCTTTTAAAAAAAAAAAAAAACCGATGAAGAACATCTCTAAGACGAGTTACTTTATGCATGTACTCATTCTTGTCGGGGTAAGCCTCGAATATGTGCAAAGCACCCCTCCACAGGTCGGATAATATTCTGGCTTTGCCGATAATCTCAAAGAATAATTTACACTCAATATAATTTGAACCTTAGACGTAATGGCCAGGAATACCACAAACACCAAGAGTAAGACCCTTCATGTACTTAGAGCACTAGCAGTAATTTCCTAACCATTTTTCCTAAACTTAGGGAATAAAACTACTCTTTTATTCCCTATCTAAATACGTACACCCACAATAGATTTCCTTAATATTTTATATATCATTATAATAATTTTTTTTTTTTTACTTTTACCTCTCTTTTTTTTCTATTCTAAAAAAAATGTCTCTTCTCTCTTCTCTGTCTCTCTCAATCTCCATTCTCTCTCTCTCTATGTGGAAGCATTTTCTTCATTGGAAGGTTGGGTTTTTTTTCTCTCTCTCTCTCTAGTCTCGATTGATTTCTAGGTTCTAAGTATCTTTTTTGTTTGTTGATTTTTGCTAATTTCTCTCAATCTCTCTCTCACATCTACTAATTTCAAGTGTTGATTTATGCTAATATCTTCTCTCTTTTTTTTTTTTTCTGAATATTCAATGTTTTTGGGTTGAAGATTTTGTGGATTTTTTTATTTGTGCTTTTTGAGGAAGTTATGGGTTTCATCATTTTGAAGGTTTTGGTCATTCATTTTATTTGTTTGTTCAGTTCTATTATGGGTTTCATCAGAAGTAAGTTTGTTTAGTTATTTTTATCTTCTTCAGAAGTTATGTGTTTCATCAACATGAGAGAGAGAGGCGGAAAGGAAGATGGAAGTGCTGTGAAGAAGAAGAAGAAGAAGAAGAAGAAGAAGAGGAAGAAGAAGAGAGGAGGAAGAAAAGATTGGGAATCATGAGAGGAGAGAGGAGAGAGACTGTGATATTTTAGCATTAAAATAATGCATTGGGTTGCTACAGTGCTTCTGGGAAGGACTATAGCAACCCAATGGGATATGTTAAATATAACCCCAAATATGTGGGTGTGTTTTTAAGATTTTTTCTCATTTTTCCCTAAACATGAGGAAGGGAATGCCATATAATGCATCTGTTGCTAGTACTCTTAGATAATCTTAGGGGTTAGGATCCAATATGTACCGCATCCATGATATGAAACGTGCAACACAAACAAATTTTCATTGTCCAATTTTTTTTTTTTTTTTTTTTAGGGAAAATCAATCTGATTTCATTAATAGTGGTCAAGAGCATAAAAGCTCTTACAATCACAGAATATATAGTTCTGCAAGATCATAACCGAAGATAAAAAATTACACATCATAAAAGTCGAAAACATACAAATCTTACAATGAAAAACCAATCTATGACATCAAACATCCGCTATCCCAGCCCGATCTTCAGTTTATAAAACAGATCTGCTAATGCAGACTTCTTCCAGGGGCACAGGAAGCAATTTTCCAGGCTTGACCAAAACACCCACACCTAAACCATTCACCTCTCGATTGAAAGTCAGAAGCATTATTCACGTCCTAAGCCCAACGGTCAGGACCATAAAACCAAAATAAAAACTTACAAGCAACAGCGGAGAAACACGGTATCATAGATATCACTTAGAAAGACACGCCTTGGCTGAAGAAGACAATCAGATCTAATGTTGAAGAGACTAGATCTGGATCTAGATCTACAAACTAGATTTAAAGTAACTCGCCAAAAAGGGAAACCGATAGAGCTTACAGAGAAGACACCGAGCACTACTATCATGAAAGGGGAGGAGAGAAAATCTAGATCTAAATCTAAATCTTACCTCCTCTTAGAGAGAACGTCTCTTGTTTTTTTTCTTTGGCGGCTCCAGAAACTCAGACTCTTAGGGTTTTTTATCTGTCCAAGTTAAAATGCCAACAATGTGAGTCATAATTAATGTGACACTTATCGCCTATACGCAAAAGCCTGTGCGCGTGCATGCATGTACAAATGCCAACAAGTATCCAACCAAATGCATGCACAAAGTTAATATAAAGCCTAAAAAACAGTACTGGCTTCTCAACTTCTATTTTCTTGAACAAAACTTCTATTTTCATTGTACCATATTGTCCATGTTTTTGAGAAGACAAACACTAAAGACCATGAAACAAACAAAATTAAGTATTGCCGAAACAACAATCGTGCATCTGGAGGGCCTGGCATGAGAGGTAGAGAGAGCGAAACAGAGCGGAGAATGACTTTGCCGAGGAGCCAATCCAAAGCATATTGCTTTCAAAGCAAATGTCGGCAAGTCATTCTCCGCTCATCTCCACTCTCTCCATCTTCATGCAAGACACCATAGACAACTCTTATATATCTATCTAATTTACAAATCCTGCGGAGCACTTGACATATTTATAGCCATCTAGGAGTCCAAGTGGCTTCAATATTGTTCTCTTCTCATTCGAAACCCCTCCTTATCCTAACAATATGCAGCCAAAACCCTGTGGAGGAAAAATGGTGTTGTGGGAATAGAATCTTCAAGGAACTCTATGAGGGGGATGGGGGACCATACATTTGTATTATAATGTTATAATGTCAACGGGGAATTTGTTCACAGAATTTAAAGCATCATAACATTTTGACACAGCTTAAGATCGAAGAGGTCGATCTCTAGGGGGAACATGATCAAGAAGGTCTACTTACTATTGAGAGAGTATCTCGACAATTGTAGATAACGATAAGCAATATAATACGGATGGCAAATGAAGGTTTATCATGTGGGATGATAACGTGTGTAACCCCACATGTACAACTATCTCTAATGGGTGCATGCATGACATGAGAGGTGTCTCTTGGTACGGGATTGAGACAACCCTTTCAAGAGTTGCGTCTCTTGATTGAGATGCAACGGTTCGAAGAGTTGCATCTTTTGAAAATGGGTACTGCCACTGCATCTGTAAATAGAGATGCTGTGACCAAAGAATTCATTCATTCAAATATTCTCTAAAGGTTCTCCTATGAATTTGATAATCACTCTATTTAACCAGACATATTTAAAGGTTTTTATCAATTAATATATTTAAAGGTTTGGATTGAATGATGTCTAAAGAATCATGATACAAATCATTCTCATAAGTCATAACCATCTTAATTTTAACCACAATTTTTGCAAATTTACCACTGAATTTGTAGACACGCATGTGGGTCTCACAAATTTAATGCATGTCGAGTTAACTCATCTATGGTATAAAGATGCGTGAAAGATGTGATCGATGAATTGTAATTTTTATCATTTCTCATGTCTAAATATATCATTTTCTCATATTGTTCCCCTCGTCCTTTGTAGATATTGTTTTCTAAAAAAGCAAAAAACAAAAAACAATATCAACATAGGACTAGAAGAGTCCCCAAGAGTTCTCAAGAGGTAGTTCAATCAGCTAAGATCACGCCTAATGAAGCGGAGGTCATTAGTTCGAATCTCCATCCCCCCTCTTGTGTGGACATGTCAAAAAGAAGAGCCCCCAAGAAGTAGCTTAATCAACTGGGACAACGTTTAATGAAGTGGAAGTCATTTATTCGAATCCACATCCCCCCTCTTGTGTGGACATGTCTAAAAAAAACATAGGACTAGAAGAACACAAGAAGGAACTATAGCATTCCTCCTATAATTGTAAGAGACTCTTACTAAACCTTCCCTTAAATGTTAATGGGTGTTCTCTCAGTACATGTTCTCTTTATATTCTCCTGGTCCTATGTGGATATTATTTTAAAAATAAACAAAAAATAAACTGGCTCTTATTTCTCTCACCCGATTTTTAAAAAATAAAATCTATGGACCGTGGATATTCATCTTTCAATCTTTCATCACTCCCATTTCATCCTCGAATTTTGTCATTTTTTAACAAATTAATATTAATTTAAGAGCTGATAGACATTGCTACATCAGTCCAATAGAATGGGAGCGGAATGAGAGTTAAGTTAGTATCATTACTTCCCCTTCAACCCAATTTAAAGATAATTGGCTGTTCAAAAAAATAAAATTAAGGATAATTGGACTACCCCATCAGCAAACCCTGTGAACGAACCGGGATTTTGGTCGATGATGAGTAATGTTATATACAAAATCACTATTTTACCACCATTCCATTACTATTTTACTATGTTGACTTGGGATTGTTAAAAGAAACAAACTCTTCGTTGACATGTCTACCTTAATATGATAGGCTGAAAAACCAAACTAGCATTAGAATGTAATAAGAATAAAAGGGCCGTGGCTTAATCTTCGTGTTAATTAAAGACATCAAAGAGTTGACAAATGAACCTCGATCGCATGCATTGACGACCACATGAATTTTTACGAATCATCAGATTCTCCCGATTATGAATTTCTATATATAAATCCGAAGATTTTGTTGGGCTGTACGTAGGAAACAATAATTACTTTGAACAAATTTTTTTTTTTTTTTTTTGATAAAAGAGATACTTCTCATTGATTCAAAATCATAGCATTGGAAGTAACATACTCCCTCTGCACAATTCCAGCAATACAATCCGGTGGGCTATGAAGCCACACATTGTTCATAAAACATCTAGAGGCTAAATTAGCCAAAGTATGTGCCGCTTGGTTACCCTCTCGAAGAACAAAAGACAGCTGTCATTGTTGTAAAGACTGTAACTCATGCTTTATATCCTCAATTAAGACTCCCATACTACTCCAATCTGACTGCTCCGAATTAATAGCAAAAATGACTCCTTGAGCATCACCTTCAAGGTGGATACGTAAAAATCCCAGCCCTTGACAAAACTGTATAGACGTTAGACATGCCTTAGCTTCAGCCTTTAGAACATCAAGTCGCCCAGTAATTGTTTTGCTGAAAGCAGCTAAAACCGCTCCTTGCTCATCCCGCAAAACCATGCCGAAGCCCATCCAGTTTTTGTCTTTTGCAATGGAGGCATCCCAGTTCATTTTCTTCCACCCCATACTTGGAGCCTTCCACAACATAGGACCTCTACTTACCATCTGTATTGATGCCCCAGCACCTACTTCATTTGCTTGTACATACTCCTCCCTTGCAGCAATAGCTCTTTGAACCAGTAAAGATGGATGAAGCAACGACCCACCATATACCACATCATTTCTTCTGAGCCAAAGTCTTCTTGCTATCCCCACAAATAATCTTAGTTCTTCACTGTCACCTTGGCCAAAGGTATCTTCTACCAGTTGGAAAAAATTCCCAAAAGTCATAGAACTCTCTTTTTGCAAATGTCGGGAACTCACACACCAAGCATCCCTTGCCGACTCACATGACCAGAGGATATGGAGTACTGTTTCTGGTTCACGGCTGCATATTGGGCAGATCGGGTTATCCACCACTTTCTTCTTGAATAAGTTGGCCCGTGTAGGTAAAATTTCTCTGCAGGCTTTCCATAAAAAAAATTTTTCCATCCCGGGGAGTTGTAAATTCCAAATCTTGCTCCATACCTCACTGCACCTTTCCATTGAAGAACTCGAGGCCTCATATTGAATGTTTAATTCTTGTTGAAGGTGGTATGCACTTCTTACAGTAAACTGGCCATTTTTTGTCCCTCTCCAAATACACCGATCTTCCTTATTGGACATGCTAACTGGTATGGACTGTATAATGGATACCTCTTCCTTGCTAAACATAAAATTCAACGCTGTTGAGTCCCACCATCTTGTATCTTCATTAATCAATGCACTTACTGTAGCTTCAGGATGTAAACCAATCGGTGACGATTGAATCATATATGTCGCAGGCCGTGGTAGCCATTTGTCCTTCCAAATACGAATTCGGGCTCCATTACCAACCCTCCAAATTAAACAGCCTTAAGCAAACTACACGAACTATGAATGCTCCTCCACACATAAGAGGGTCTAGCTCCTAGACTTGCTTCGAGAAAAGTACTATCCGCAAAATATTTCACTTTCATAATTTTTGCAAGAAAGCTATCGGGATTTTGCCAAAGCCTCCAACATTGCTTTGCGATGAGTGCTTTATTAAAACTTCTAAAATCTCTGAAACCCTTTCCCCCTTCTTTTTTTTGTATTCCCATATTCCTCCAATTCATCCAATGCACTCGTGGCTCTCCATTCGGCTTACTCCACCAAACTTTTTGCATTAATGAATTAATTTTCGAACATAGAGCTTGTGGAAAAAGAAAAACACTCATACAAAATGTCGGAATCGCTTGGATAACCGCTTTTAACAAGACTTCTTTTCCCGCCTGCGACAAAAATTTTAGCTTCCAGTCTTGTAATCTCTTCCACACTTTATCTATAATTCCTCGAAAAGCAGCTGTCCGAGATTTTCCAACCATCGCCAGCAACCCCAAATATGAATCGTAACATTGAGAGACAGGAATACCTGAGACTTCTGCAATTCCATTTTTGTCCCCCTTTGATGTATTACGACTAAAATACATAGCCGTCTTGTTATTATTTAGTCGTTGGCCCGACACTTCTTCATATATCCGCAGCAATCTCGTTAAAACCTCCCATTGTGAAATGTTGGCTCTACAAAATAACAAGCTATCATCCGCAAAAAATAAGTGACTTACCCGAGGACCCCTCTTGGAAGTTGGAACCCCCGTTAAGACCCCATTATAATTAGCCTGTGAGATCATAGAACTCAGCACCTCCGCACAAATAAGAAATAAGTAAGGAGAGATAGGATCTCCTTGTCTTAATCCCCTAGTTGGCCAAATATTACCACATGGTACCCCATTCACCACCACTGCATAATTAACAGACTTCACACACATCATAATTAAATCAATCCACCTGTCATCAAAACCCAATTTTTTCATAGCTCCCTCCAAAAAACATCACTCCACCCTGTCGTATGCTTTACTCATATCTAATTTAACCGCCATGAAACCTTTTTTTCCCCCCAAACGAGTTTGCATGGTATGAAGAGTTTCATATGCAGCCAATATATTATCGGTTATGAGCCTCCCTGGGATAAAAGCACTTTGGGTAGGCGATATGATATCAGACAGAATTTTTTTCAACCTATTTGCTAAAACCTTGGAAACAAGTTTGTACAAAACATTGCACAAACTAATAGGTCGAAATTCTGTGACACAGGTTGGGTTTTTCACTTTGGGGATCAGAGCAATATTCGTCATATTTAAATGAGCAGGCATAATTCTGGAATTTAAAATTTCAAGGACCAATTGACAAACCTCATCTCCTATGATGTCCCAATGATTTTGGAAGAAACCCGCCGACAAACCATCCGGACCTGGAGCTTTAAGTGGACCCATTTGATTGAGAGCTAAACTCACCTCCTCCACTTCAAAAGGCCTTAAAAGACTTTCATTCATAGATCGAGTTACTCTCACATCAAGGTGTGTCAAACAAAGGTCTAAATTCCCTGTACCATCAGTTGAAAACAAACCAGAAAAGTAATTCACAAAGGTCTTCTCAATGTCACCTTGTGCCTCCCATATCATACCGTGTTCATCTTTGATCTTATAAATCTGGTTTGATTTTTTTCGTTGATTTGCACATGCGTGGTAAAACTTGGTATTTCGGTCTCCATACTTCAACCAATTAATTTTTGCACGTTGCTTCCACCTTAAATTCTCTTGGTCAAGTAAATTTTGTAGTTCCTGTTGGACCTTTCTTACTTCATAGCCTTCCACCTTTCCCTCCTCACCTTGTAGCAGATTGAGCCTTGTTTTTAGATAATTAATTAAGGATTGTGCTGGTCCTCTTGTCTGCTTCTGCCACCTCATTGACTGTGCCTTACATCGAGAGAGCTTTTGCTGGATATTACTCCAATTTCCAGCCGACGTAGTAGGTTGCTTCCATGCCCTTTCAATAAGAGTTTTGTACTCATTATCAAGGGCCCATGATGCCTCATAACAAAAACGTTGGCTGTTTCTTTGACCATATTTGTGCCTATTAAAATTAAGAATAAGCAAAGCATGGTCTGAATTCCATGAGAAATCCACCCACACTTCAGCATCCGGGAATAAATCACACCATGCCAAGTTAGAAACTCCTCTATCAAGACGCTCTTTTATCAAAGCTTGACCTTCCTAGCAGTTGCTCCACGTATATTTAGGTCCACGATAACCAAGATCGGCTAATTCACAATCCGTTAGAGTAGATTGAAAATTTTTTATCTGGTTCTCGGATCGTCTGCTACCACCCATTTTCTCATCCATGCCAACCACCTCATTAAAATCTCCGATACAAATCCACGGAATTGGCTGAAATCGTCCCAATTTTCTTAATAAATCCCAAGCTTCATGACGTTTCATCGCTTCCGGATGTCCATAGAAACCTGTAAATTTCCAATGGATGTCCGAATTTGGAGATGCAATTTTCCCATTAATATGACGGTGGCTGAAATTTTGAATTTCCACCGAAATATCATTGCCCCATAAAAGAGCTAAACCCCCACTCCTTCCTACACAATCCACGACGAACATACATGAAAAGCCAAGCTTACAACGAATCACCTCCATTTTTTCCTTCCGCAGTTTGGTCTCCATCAAGAAAACCATCCATGGGCGCTTTTCCTTCACCATCCGGCAAAGGTCATAAACTGTCCGAAGGTTCCCAAGCCCTCGGCAGTTCCAGCTTAAAATCGTCATATCGGTCGGCGGGGCTGCTCCACAGCCTCCGCCATCCCCGAACCATTTTTGTTTTCCACATGTACTTCCTTGTTTTGCTCTTCCATCTCATGTTCAAGATTCTGAACCACCTCCCAAATTTTTTCATTATTTAGAAGTGGTTCCATTGCTTCTAAGTCATCATCTTCATCCCTTAGCTTTCGTTTTCCATTAAACTCAGGCTCTTTCAGCTTGCTCACTTTCTCAGATGACACCTCAGCAACTTGCATAGATTTTTCCACGTCAGCAAGGATGGGTCCCGAATAGTTAGATTTTACTTCAACTCGTGGGGTAGGATTGTTTAGGCAATCACCTAAGCCTTTATTATTGGCAGAACTTTTCCCTTTTTTTGCTCCTCTTTTAATCCCCAACGCCTCCTCTTTTAAGCCCTCTTTAATGCCTTCCTTTGCCTTGCCATTTTGAGAAAAAAATCCCGTTACAGCCCCATGCATTTCAAAAACAGCACTTGCCCTTTTTCCACCCCGCGTATCATGCTTTCCATAATTACTCCTCCTTCCTTCCGCAAGATCCTCACGTCTCTTGCTATTTTCTTTATGACTTCCAAAAATCATGCCTTCTTTTGAGCCTTTTTCCATCCATGCTGCAGCTACGTTAGGGTTTGTAGAGAATATTCTAGCAGCGCCGTCTCTCTCCTTTCCCGGGTCAACCGCCTCATCGGAGTTATCCCTCCTCCCTTCATTCCGGCCAGGACCACTCTCCTTACCGTAAAATCTGGTAGCTCCCCGTGTTGGTGATCGACCCTCTCTATCTCCATGAGAGTAATATTCTTCTGCAACAGAGTGAGAAGAAATATTAGGCCCATTCTTCAAGCCATGTCTGCTAGGCCCTCTTTCTGTTCTTCTAGGGGGTGAAGGAGCTCTGAGCCATGGACCATATTGACTCATATCCTGTTGCCGGAAATTACTCCTCTTTGGACAGCCGGTTTTCCCATGGCATATAGATCCACATTGAAAACAAAACTTTGGAAGGCGCTCGTATTGGAACTTAATCCAATGGGCAGTCCCTTCTATATTAATTTTCCTCCCCCT
>CM017325.1:30418448-30450076 GCA_006937295.1 Carpinus fangiana
AATGAAATACTCTCCTCTGGTAGCCACCACTGCTCTAGAGATTGCCGAATCTTCTCCTTGCTAACCATTCTGTCTGATAGCAGTTTCCCCAATACACAAGCTTGGCCAAAAGTGACCCCATCTTGCAGTTCTACCTTTTGGAATGATAATTCTACATCTTCTTCTTCCGTAAGCGAGAATTTTCCCCACATTGAAGTAAGATCATCCGCCATCTTCTCAAAGTGAAAATCAATAGCAACAAGTCCTTTCACAGATACAATCTGGAAAAACAATTCCTTCTCCTCTATAAACAAGAGAAAAAAACTTTAAATAATCAACACGAAACACCACCTGTTCTCAAAAAACTGCCTTCTCCCTAATGGATTACAGACAGCAATAAGCGCCACCTCAAAGGCTGCACCAACTACTGCCCCCCCTAGGTTTTTCGAAAGCAGTCCATTCTAGAGAGAACAAAGCTCAAATATTATTCTTTTCGGTTGTTGTCTTCTTTCGTTTTGGAATTTATTCAACCTTTACTTTTTTATTTTTTATTTTTTATTTTTATTTTTTAATTACACCACAAAGTAGGCAATCAAAAGAAATGGCAGAACGAGGATTGTTTTTTTTCTTTTGACAAAGATTAAGTTAATAATTCAACACATTTTAATTTTTGTTTAAAACATATAATTAAAATTTTTGCATGATTTTTTTAAAAATATTCTTAATAGTTTTAAATATGGGAAATGCTACAGGTTCTTTTAGTGTTCTCCTAGTGCCCTTCCAACTGTGATGTGACTTTTAAAATCACCGTTAAATTTAAAATTATCATTATTAACTTTTAATCTATTGATGATTTTAAAAGCCACATCACAATTGAGATAACACTAGAAAAACACTAGAAGAACAATTAGCATTTCCCTTTAAATATATATATACATATATATATATAAAACTAAATAATCGTTAATTTACTTATCTCTCATATATTGAGTTTTATAATCAATTTTAATTATATCCGTTATTAAAAAAAAAAGAAAAAAGAAATAGAGAAACACTAGGCTTTTCAAAAAATTTAAAAATTTTGGTTTTAAAATAATGTGTTATCATCCCATTTGATTTATTTTTTTAATAAATCTAAGCATAAAAATTAAATAAAATTGAAAAACTTTCTCTTTTCCTCTCATTCTTCGGTCTTCACAAATGCCAAATTATACTCCTTTCAAGTCTCTCGTCTTTCGGCGCGGGTGAAGGGGTGGTGGGAGGGGTGTTATTCCTTTGTTTGTGGAAAGTTCTTATTTTTAAGCTCTTTTTTTTTTTTTTTTTTTTCCAAATGGCATAATTTCCTGTAAAGTACTTACCAATCATCCACTGCAAAATTTCTTGGTAGCTTTTAAGGGACGTGTAACGAGAAATTTTAAAAGTTCTTCTTGTGTTATTTTAAAAATTTAGTAACTTTTAAAATTACAATTTGATCAAAATCTAATAATGATCTATTATAAGTTCAATGATAATTTTAAGAGCCACAACATTCTCAAAATGACATAAAAGTGACTATCCCTGCTTTTGAGAAGAGAGAAATAGGTGGGAGTTGCAGGGCCATAGAACGGATTGTGGGCAATCTGCAGCAGCTATGCATGCTTGTATCAGTTTGGAGAACAGAGAAATTGGTGGGTGTTGCAAGAGCTACATGAAGGAATGTTGTGGCAACCATGGACATCTTGGGGCTGCTTTTGGCGGAGGATTATCAGAAATCATCACGGAATAGTGCCACTAACTTTGAATAAGGCTAATACGAAAGAAAAAAAAAAAAATTTAAAAAAAAAAAAAAACTTTGAATAAGGCTACTTTGCCTTGCTAGATTTCCACATGCTTTTTTATTTGAGGGAATTTTGATGAAAGGGAATTAGTGGCATTTGTAAGAGCCACAACTAACGAATGAAATAAAAATGTTTATATTGTTTAAATCAATATGTTTGTGTTAAAATCCAAAATATTTTCTTACCATATTTAAGAATCTCCTTACCTTTCTTAACGTGATTGACATGCACCTCGATTGATGTTCAATCAATCGAACCAGGAAAAAAAAATGAAGGAGGCTTTTGGAACTTTGATGCTAAAGAATAGACTAGAAGGTTTTCTTTTCTTAACCAAGTTCTTTGGAAATTAAGTAATAATTAGCCATAAAATTAGTATTCAAGGTTTAGTGAAAAAATCCAAACCAACAAGAGGATAAATTGCTGACGCAAAGCGAAATGTTTCGAAAATAGTATAACAAGAAATTAAGTGAACGAAGTAACTCTCTTCAAAAGTAGGATTTTTTTTTTTTTTTGAACAGGAATCTTTGCGATTTTATTGATATAAAGATTAAGAGTATAAAACTCTTATATCACAGAGCGTAAAGCTCTAAAAAATCATAGTCCAAAGCTATGACATTACAGAGTAATAAATACAATACAAATTTTACAATTAAGTATTATCTATGACCTCAGCTTTTCCGCTAACCCATGTGCAACAATAGTTGTGAAATAGATTTGCTCATGGGCAGACTAGATCTAAAGTCATAGGTAACCATATTCCCAACCTTTATTTTTCAATTGTGAGAGACCAATCCAATCCTTCTCGACCCAATGGTCAAGAGCCTAAATCCTTCACCCACAGATTGCTCGTAAGAGCAGATCTTGAGAAAAGAAACATGTTATTCAAAAAAAAAAAAAAAAAATCCAACAACCCGCAAGTAGCAGCAGTGGTCGGGGCGAAGGAGACAATGCGCATTGGCCGGCGTGTGGGATGCACTCTTCGGCAGATGGAGGAGCCGAGGAGCACAGTGGGCTAGTGCGTGGCAGAGCGAAAATCGGTTGAGGAGAGTAGATCTAAGTTTGAAAAATCTAGATATAAAATCCAATCAGTTTCGAGAAGGAGACGAGCGGCACAACACGGTAGAGGGTGGACGGACGCATAGCGAAGAAGGCTGGAGTTGCTGGATTGGTCGAAGAACACCTAAAAACAAAAACAAAAAAAACAAAACAAAAAAAGGAAAAAAAAAACAAAAAAAAAAACAAGGGGGAAGGGGAGGATAAGAGCGGGGAGTAGAAGGGGAGAGGAAGAGAATGAGGGAGCAGATTGCCTCTCACACGCTAAGTTTTTTTGTGTAAGTCTTCGAAACTAGTTTAAAGTTTATTTCAAGAAATTGCAAATGAAAATGGAAAATTTCCTAAGTTATAAATTGCATTAATCTGCACTACATGATGTGAGTCCTAATTCTATTTTATTTTCATGGTATGTTTTTATCAATATAATTGCTATGTTCATACAGTAATGGAGAAATGTTCCATGGTAAATTTGTTTATAGTATATACAGAGCAAATGTGAATGCAAATGCATGGTATGAAATGTCACCAACATATGAATGTCATGTATAGTTATTAAATGTATGAAATGGTAGATTGAGCATTTTCACTAATTTTACCATACGAAATTAATTTTAATTAAACTTGCTTGGCTATATGTAACACCCCAAAAAATAATCTTTTTAAAAATACACTCTTTTAAAATAAACGGTAGTTTTTACAAGAAAGTCTATTTTCTGTAGTAATCTTGCAATTTTCTAAATAAAAATAAAAATAAAAGTGGAGGGGGGTGGATCGATCCCCCTCATTTAGAGGATCGATCCTGATGCGACAATTTTTTATTTTTATTGCACAAAAACTAAGAAACTCGATCCACAACCTTTTTAAAACCTTAAAAACCCTAAGAGAAACCATCTGCATGAATTCCTAGCCTCGAGAAGTGCTAGAACCAAAGTGAAGGGAAGAAGAAGAAAGAGCCCAAACCTGAGATTTATGTCGGTCCTTAAGCAAGAAACTTGTTCTTTTCAATCCATTTCTCAAGGTAAAACCCACAATCCTTTCTTTTTGTAATCCTTTTGATGTGGTATTTTTGTGTGCAAAAAATATCAATAATAAAAATAACCTGTAACGCCCAGATATTTAAACTAGCGAATATCAAAGTCATTACGTTGCAACTTTAGAAATACAATTTTACAGCGGAATATGTATATAATTTTTTTTCCTTTTTCTGTGGCCTATGAATAGTTTTATTTATGAATTCGTTTTTTGTGACGAGGCTAATGGCCAATATCACGAAATAAAAACTGGTATTATAAATACTATATATATAAAGCATGATTCATATTTCGGGGATGAGACTGATGGTCCGTACCACAAAAAATGTGAATTTAAATTTAAATGACAATAAAATAAATGACTGAATATAAATACTGAATTCATATTTCGTGGTTGAGACCGATGGTCTGTACCGCCAAAAATATGAATTAAAATTTAAATGACAATAAAATAAATGGTTGAATATAAATACTGAATTCATATTTCGGGGTTGAGACCAATGGTTCGTACCACCAAAAATATGAATTAAAATTTAAATGACAATAAAATAAATGTCTGAATATAAAAGCTGTAAAGTAAATAATATAGATAATTTCATAAGCCTTTAATCAATTTGTTTATGCATTCTTATCATTAATTCTTTATTACCTTATTTTACATCATAAGCTTATTGGGTCTTAAACAATTAGATGAGAACAAATAATATAAACAATAAATCATTATAATTACACAAGGAACACTTACCCAATAGCCTTGAAGTAGAACTCCACACAATCTTCTCTAGGTAGCTAATTATAAAACTAAGAACACTTGAAGGCTACAAGAAAGATCTAAGCCATATGCTTTTTGACTTAGAACTAAGGAAGAAAAAGAAAGGAGGTGCAAGTAATCTTCTCTTGCTAAGAAAGTGAAAGAGCTTAAGTGAAAAAAATGAATTACTTAGCCTCCTATTTATAAGAAAATGAAAGGCTAGGATTCAATTTAATACTTTTGATCTAAGGGTTAAATACAAGCTTCTATCTATAAGAGGATGGATGGCTAGGATTCATTTTCCTACTTTTAATCCAAGGGTTGAGAGGTATTCAACTAAAAACATGAACTTAGTCCACATTCCATGATTCTAGTCTATCTTATCATTTTCGTCCAACATGAGGGCAGTGCACTCCGATCTATTTTTTTGTATCCAAACGTACTCCGATTGACATGAAATTTTGAGGGTAGATAGAGGACTCCGAGACAAACATTTTATATTTTTGCTTCGACTTCATCTAAGTTTGTTTGACTCAGGTTCTGGCCCTTACAAAATTTCCCACTTAATTAGACTTTAAGCTTACATTCACACTTGGCCACTTGTCCACTTGCCTTATTAATGGTTCAAGATATTATCTCATGATCATTCTTACAAGAAGCCTCCAAATTTTCAGCAAAAGTGGCTAGCCTACCTTTCCTTAGTAGTTTTAATTAGGGGTGTTCAAGCGGAGCGGTTATAACCGTCTCACCAACCGCTAACCGCTTATAACCGCTAACCTACAAAGCGGTTATTAAAAACCGCTAACCGCCTAGGGCGGTTGCAGTTAGCGGTTTTAGGGGTATGAAAAAGCGGTTATAACCACTAACCGCTTTTATTTATATATAATTATATAAATATATATCAATTAAATATATATTAAAAAAAAAACAAAACAAAACAAAACAAAAACAAAACGGCGTCATCTTGGTGTTTAACACCAAAACGACGCCACATCTCCTCTCTCACTCGTTATATATTATATAAGTCTATAAGATAAAACCCTATCTTGTTCTCCCAGACATTCACATTTCACATAAGCCACAACCTCTCTCTCACAAAGTCTCACTCATTAGGTTTCATCTTAACTTTGAGTTCTCCCGAAGCCGCAACCCCTCTCTCACTCGTCTCCGTCTCTGCCTCACTTTCGTCTCTTAGACTCTCACTCGTTAGGTTTTGGTTGTAGTATGTTTTGATCTTAGTTTCAGACTTTCAGTGAGTGGTTTGTAGTGTGAAATAAACCTAAAAAATATGAAAAATGAAGGCCCAAAATATAAAAAAAGTCCAAAAGCCCATTTAAAAAAAAACGTTTAAAAAAACGGTTATAACCGCTTGTTAACGGTTTGAATAACCGCTAACCGCCGGTTATAAAATAACCGCTAACCGCCTAGGCAGAGGCGGTTGCGGTTATTGAAAATCCGATAACCGCCTAAAGCTGAGGCGGTTGCGGTTATTGTAAATAACCGCCGGTTATAACCGCTTGAACACCCATAGTTTTAATCTTTACTAGATAGTACGAAAATTAAGACACTGCTTTTTAAGCCAAAAAACTAAAAAGCTTCAAATAAATTTTTGATTTCACCAAACACTAACATAAATAATTTATTCACTAAATTGTGTTTAATTATGCCCATAAACATACTTATGAAGCTAAATTTGAGCATTAACGTGATACTAAAAAGATGTCAACAATCAATGTAATATATAGCCTTAACACCAAATAATTATTTAGTATCGTTAATGCATATATCATTACTATAATTTATTTATTATCCCATTAATCTATTTAATATTATTTCAATAAGAATTTTTAAAATCTAGGTCGTTACATAACCATTCACAATATAATGAATCTTTGTGGAATATGTAATGCCCCAAAAATTAATTAACTGATAATTAACTACATTGTTCGTCTCCCAGCCTTATTCTGCGAGGAACAAGAGTCATGGATCTCTACTCCTCGAAAAGAGATGATACTAAGCAATGGAAACATCAAGATTCTATAAACATTAATCATTACAATCTCTGTTTTTTATAGATATGGGCTATCTAATTTCTTAAAAGGCTACACACCAATCAAGGGAATAGTATAACCCATCTTCGGTTGGTACGAACTGTCTACTTAAATTATATTAAACTAGGGTGTAATACAATTTGTCTTCCAGCCCTAGGCATGACCTCTCTAACCCTCTTGATTATTTGTAAATTAAAACCGTTGTATAATAGTAATTCATATAATTACAGAAAATATGAAGGTGCATTTCCCTACTAGTATATTATCGATTACCGATATAGTAATCCAGAATGTCCACTGTATGGGTTAATGTATCGATATGCTAGCTACAATCTCTTGTAGCAAAGGTACGACCAATATGTTATGGGCATGATGATGTGATAAAATAAGGGGATAACTTCACTTAGTTTCTATGAAATATCGTGCATTTTACAAACACTTTTTCAATGTTTAAAGTCTCTCCCTTTGGTGTATTGAACTTTAATTTCGTTCCTGTTACCCCCATTCCGTTAGATATTGGGGTTAAATGAGACGGTAGAAATAGCAAAAAGACCTTTATACCCCTAAAATTCCGCACCCATATGTTAAGATTTAACAAAAAATTCTAACGGAGGGAGGTGACTGAAACGAAATAAAAGTGCAATATACTAAAGTGAGAGACTTTAAACATTGGAGGGATGTTTGTAAAAAAACACAAAATTTTAGGGGGCTAAGTGAGGTTACCCATAAAATAAGGATATGATATTATAAGGTGATAATTGTGCTAATAATGTAAATGAAATGTGCAGAAATATTATATTATAAATTCAAACCATTTTTATGCCACAAAGTGAAATTTTGATGACTTATTTTTGTTCAAGCATTTGCTTTGTTTGATTCAAGCTCTATACTCTCACAAATGTCCCATTCCTTGCTCCAGAGAAGGATTCTAAAATGGAGATGGTTGGCAAGAACACATTACAGATGAAGGCATAAGAAACAAAATTGCAGAATGCTGGTGGATTCACTGGTTTTGTAACAACAGCTTGTTGCTTTCTATCAAGATCTAAATTTCAAAAATCTTAGTATCCGATGGCTTTTTTTTTTTTTTTAATAATATATTTGTGATGATTTAAGGATGAGTCATCATGATTTCCTTTAGTTATATAGTATTTTTCTATTATTGAATGTATTAACAGGTTTTAAAAAATTTAGTTATCTTAGATTTTCAAAAATATATAACCGAATTTTTTAAATAGTAAACACAATTAAACACCAGAAAATTCAGCTTCCCAATATCCGACCCATTTTATACACCAAGAATTAAACACAGTTTTTTTTTTTGGCATTTATTGGCTGCTTAATTGCTGGCATTTAAAAATGCTTCGTAGGCGCGTTTTCTTATGAGAAATGTTAGGAGTACAAAGTTCTACATCATTTCGGTACCCATACTTTGGTAAACGATTTGGTATCGATAGTATTTCTTTTTTATAGTGTGACTACAATATACAAACAAATAAAACAAAAGAAAATCCAATTTCTGGAACTTTACTCTAGGTAGTTTAATTATTCCATAAGATCAATAAAATTTTCTAAAGAAAGCAAACACAAGCCTTTAAATTGGCAGCAACGCTTAATCCCTCTCTAGCTAGTAACAATATATATAGGAAGAAAATACCCTTACAAATAAGAAAAATGTTTGAGAAAGAAAAAAAAAATAATAATAACTGCCATTTTGTGACACGTTCATTCGTTCCAAGGATGGCTTAACCCTATTCGGACAAGCTGTCACTGGTCGACTGTTCTTCAACTGAGACTCCGACTTGTCAATTCTGTTGCACAACAATGACGTCGTTTTACTTTAAAAGCGACACCTGCTTGTGTCGTTTTGGTGAAACGATACTAAGCCAAGCATCGTTGAATGTGGATTTTATTTTGTAGTGTGCTCTTCATGGATCATATAGATCGACTGATCTTTGACCAAATTTCTGCCATCAGATTCTTATAAAAACACCTCAATGATATAGAAAAGTCGCCTGAAACCTGCAAACTACAATTCTAAAGATTTCGAATTTGTGACTTTGAAAGGATGAGAAAGAGAGTGGTCATTACTAGACGTTTTGCATCTTTTTTTTTTTCTTTTAAAAAAAAAAAAAAAAACCGATGAAGAACATCTCTAAGACGAGTTACTTTATGCATGTACTCATTCTTGTCGGATAAGCCTCGAATATGTGCAAAGCACCCCTCCACAGGTCGGATAATATTTTGGCTTTGCCGATAATCTCAAAGAATAATTTACACTCAAGATAATTTGAACCTTAGACATAATGGCCAGGAATACCACAAACACCAAGAGTAAGACCCTTCATGTACTTAGAGCACTAGCAGCAATTTCCTAACCATTTTTCCTAAACTTAGAGAATAAAACTACTTTTTTATTCCCTATCTAAATACGTACACCCACAATAGATTTCCTTAATATTTTATATATCATTATAATAATATTTTTTTTACTTTTACCTCTTTTTTTTTTCTATTCTAAAAAAAAAATGTCTCTTCTCTCTTCTTTGTCTCTCTCAATCTGCATTCTCTCTCTCTCTATGTGGAAGCATTTTCTTCATTGGAAGGTTGGGTTTTTCTCTCTCTCTCTCTCTCTCTAGTCTCCATTGATTTCTAGGTTCTGAGTATCCTTTTTGTTTGTTGATTTTTGCTAATTTCTCTCAATCTCTCTCTCACATCTACTAATTTCAAGTGTTGATTTATGCTAATATCTTCTCTCTTTTTTTTTTCTGAATATTCAATGTTTTTGGGTTGAAGATTTTGTGGATTTTTTTATTTGTGCTTTTTGAGGAAGTTATGGGTTTCATCATTTTGAAGATTTTGGTCATTCATTTTTTTTTGTTTGTTCAGTTCTATTATGGGTTTCATCAGAAGTAAGTTTGTTTAGTTATTTTTATCTTCTTCAGAAGTTATGGGTTTCATCAACATGAGAGAGAGAGAGGCGGAAAGGAAGATGGAAGTGCTGTGAAGAAGAAGAAGAAGAAGAAGAAGAAGAAGAAGAGGAAGAAGAAGAGAGGAGGAAGAAAAGATTGGGAATCGTGAGAGGAGAGAGGAGAGAGACTGTGATATTTTAGCATTAAAATAATACATTGGGTTGCTACAGTGCTTCTGGGAAGGACTATAGCAACCCAATGGGATATGTTAAATATAACCCTAAATATGTGGGTGTGTTTTTAAGATTTTTTCTCCTTTTTCCCTAAACATAAGAAAGGGAATGCCATATAATGCATCTGCTCCTAGTACTCTTAGATAATCTTAGGGGTTAGGATCCAATATGTACCGCATCCATGATATGAAACGTGCAACACAAACAAATTTTCATTGTCCAATTTTTTTTTTTTTTTAGGAAAAATCAATCTGATTTCATTAATAGTGGTCAAAAGCATAAAAGATCTTACAATCACAGAATATACAGTTCTGCAACATCATAGCCGAAGCTAAAACATTACACGTCATAAAAGTCGAAAACATACAAATCTTACAATGAAAAACCAATCTATGATATCAAACATCCGTTATCCCCGCCCGATCTTCAGTTTATAAAACAGATCTGCTAACGCAGACTCCTTCCAGGGCCATAGGAAGCAATTTTCCAGGCTTGACCAAAACACCCACACTTAAATCATTCACCTCTTGATTAAAAACCAGAAGTATTATTCACGTCCTCAGCCCAACGGCTAGGACCATAAAACAAAAATAAAAAACCAAAATAAAAACTTACAAGCAACAGCGGAGAAACACGGTATCGTAGACATCACTTCGAAAGGCACACCTTGGCTGAAGAAGATAATCAGATCTAATGTTAAAGAGACTAGATCTAGATCTAGATCTACAAATTAGATCTAAAGCAACTCGTCAAAAACGGAAACCGGTAGAGCCTACAGAAAAGACACCGAGCACTGCTATCGTGAAAGGGAATGAGAGAAAATCTAGATCTAAATCTAAATCTTACCTCCTCTTAGAGAGAACGTCTCTTGTTTTTTTTCTTTGGTGGCTCCAGAAACTTAGACTCTTAGGGTTTTTTATTTGTCCAAGTTAAAATGCCAACAATGTGAGTCATAATTAATGTGACACTTATCGCCTATACGCAAAAGCCTGTGCGCGTGCATGCATATACAAATGCCAACAAGTATCCAACCAAATGCATGCACAAAGTTAATATAAAGCCTAAAAAACAATACTGGCTTCTCAACTTTTATTTTCTTGAACAAAACTTCTATTTTCATTGTACCATATTGTTCATGTTTTTGAGAAGACAAACACTAAAGACCATGAAACAAACAAAATTAAGTATTGCCGTAACAGCAATCGTGCATCTGGAGGGCCTGGCATGAGAGGTAGAGAGAGCGAAACAGAGCCGAGAATGACTTTGCCGAGGAGCCAATCCAAAGCATATTGCTTTCAAAGCAAATGTCGGCAAGTCATTCTCGGCTCATCTCCACTCTCTCCATCTTCATGCAAGACACCATAGACAACTCTTATCTATCTAATTTACAAATCCTGCGGAGCACTTGACATATTTATAGCCATCTAGGCGTCCAAGTGGCTTCAATATTGTTCTCTTCTCATTCGAAACCCCTCCTTATCCTAACAATATGCAGCCAAAACCCTGTGGAGGAAAAATGGTGTTGTGGGAATAGAATCTTCAAGGAACTCTATGAGGGGGATGGGGGACCATACATTTGTATTATAATGTTATAATGTCAACGGGGAATTTGTTCACAGAATTTAAAGCATCATAACATTTTGACACAGCTTAAGATCGAAGAGGTCGATCTCTAGGGGGAACATGATCAAGAAGGTCTACTTACTATTGAGAGAGTATCTCGACAATTGTAGATAACGATAAGCAATATAATAAGGATGGCAAATGAAGGTTTATCATGTGGGATGATAACGTGTGTAACCCCACATGTACAACTATCTCTAATGGGTGCATGCATGACATGAGAGGTGTCTCTTGGTACGGGATTGAGACAACCCTTTCAAGAGTTGCGTCTCTTGATAGAGATGCAACGGTTCGAAGAGTTGCATCTTTTGAAAATGGGTACTGCCACTGCATCTGTAAATAGAGATGCTGTGACCAAAGAATTCATTCATTCAAATGTTCTCTAAAGGTTCTCCTATGAATTTGATAATCACTCTATTTAACCAGACATATTTAAAGGTTTTTATCAATTAATATATTTAAAGGTTTGGATTGAATGATGTCTAAAGAATCATGATACAAATCATTCTCATAAGTCATAACCATCTTAATTTTAACCACAATTTTTGCAAATTTACCACTGAATTTATAGACCCACACGTACGTGGGTCTCACAAATTTAATGCATGTTGAGTTTAACTCATCTACGGTATAAAGATGCGTGAAAGATGTGATCGATGAATAGTAATTTTTATCATTTCTCATGTCTAAATATAACATTTTCTCATATTGTTCTCCTGGTCCTTTGTAGATATTGTTTTCTAAAAAAGCAAAAAACAAAAAACATTATCAACATAGGACTAGAAGAGTCCCCAAGAGTTCTCAATAGGTAGTTCAATCGGCTGAGATCATGCCTAATGAAGCGGAGGTCATTAATTTGAATCTTCATCCCCCCTCTTGTGTGGACATGTCAAAAAGAAGAGTCCCCAAGAAATAGTTTAATCAACTGGGACCACGCTTAATGAAACGGAAGTTATTAGTTCGAATCCCCCTCCCTCCTCTTGTGTGGACATGTTAAAAAAAAAAAAAAACATAGGACTAGAAGAACACAAGAAGGAACTATAGCATTCCTCCTATAATTGTAAGAGACTCTTACTAAACCTTCCCTTAAATGTTAATGGGTGTTCTCTTGGTACATGTTCTCTTTGTATTCTTCTAGTCATATGTGATATTATTTTAAATATTAGAATATATTATTCTCTAGGTTTATTGTCTTTCCTATTAGAGTTTATTTCCTACCTTAATTAGTCTAGGGTTTCTTGTGCATCACTCTTAACCTCTCTATATAATGAGGTCTATATAATCATCTTAATATATACCAAATATAAGAAATGTAGTCCTTATATTTGCTTCCGCTCTCTCTCGTCTCCCTCTCATTCTTCCGCTCATATATTCCGCACATTTATTATTTCAACATAGTATCAAAGCCATTTTAACATGGTATCATATCCACTTTCTTGAGGCCTCCAATGTCCTTGTGTTTCCTTGCGTTCCGTCTGACAATCTCAATGCTCAAGTCACCACCATGCTCCGTCCAAAGCTCTTTTCTAGTTCAACATTACGCGCGTAACGCGCCGGTCAGGTTCGGTGTACCGATCTGATAATTGCCCAAGTGGGCTCATTTTTCTTTTTGTGTTTTGGCCCTAGTCGGCCCAGGCCCGTTGTTGGCCCTTTTGAAGAAGAAGAAGCGGTCTGAGAGACCACATCATGCGCGCCATGAGCCGGTCAGGTTTGGTGCGCCAATCTGATAACCGCCCAAGTAGGCTCATTTTCTTTTTATTTTTATGTTTTGGCCCTAGTCGGCCCAAGCCCGTTGTCGGCCCTTTTGAATTTTGGCTCCTTGTCAGCCCTGGCCCATTGTCGACCCATTTTGAAGTTTGGCTCATTGTCAGCCTTGGCCCGTTGTCAGCCCTTTTGAATCTGCATTCACCAGCCACCTACTTCCGTCGTTGGCCACCCGCTAGCTTCTATCTTCTCCGGCAGTCTCCACCATCTATGGACCATTCCTCACCTCCGCCACTGCCGTCATCATAATTTCAGATTTCAAACTCAAGGTTGCAGAATATTCCACCTTAAGTTTAAGGGAGGGATGTTAGAATATATTATTCTCTAGGTTTATTGTCTTTCCTATTAGAGTTTATTTCCTACCTTAATTAGTCTAGGGTTTCTTGTCCATCACTCTTAACATTTCTATATAATAAGGTCTATGTAATCATCTTAATATATATCAAATATAAGAAATGTAGTCTTTACATTTGCTTCCGCTCTCTCTCTTCTCCCTCTCATTCTTCCATTCTTATATTCCGCATATTTATTATTTCAATATGGTATCAGAGTTATTTTAACATTAAAAATAAACAAAAAATAAATTGGCTCTTATTTCTCTCACTCGATTTTTTAAAAATAAAATCTATGGACCATGGATATTCATCTTTCAATCTTTCATCACTCCCATATCATCCTGAATTTTGTCATTTTTTAACAAATTAATATTAATTTAAGAGCTAATAGACATTGCTACATCAGTCCAATAGAATGGGAGCAGAATGAGAGTTAAGTTAGTATCATTACTTCCCCTTCAATCCAATTTAAAGATAATTGGCTGTTCAAAAAAAAAAATTAAAGATAATTGGACTATCCATCGGCAAAACCTGTGAACAAACTGGGATTTTGGTCGATGACGAGTAATGTTATATACAAAATCACTATTTTACCACCATTCCATTACTATTTTACTATGTTGACTTGGGATTGTTAAAAGAAACAAACTCTTCGTTGACATGTCTACCTTAATATGAATGGCTGAAAAACCAAACTAGCATTAGAATGTAATAAGAATAAAAGGGCCGTGGCTTAATCTTCGTGTTAATTAAAGACATCAAAGAGTTGACAAATGAACCTCGATCGCATGCATTGACGACCACATGAATTTTTACGAATCATCAGATTCTCCCAATTATGAATTTCTATATATAAATCCGAAGATTTTGTTGGGCTGTACGTAGGAAACAATAATTACTTTGAATAAATATTATTCTTTTCGGTTGTTGTCTTCTTTCGTTTTGGAATTTATTCAACCCCTCCTTTTTTATTTTTTATTTTTATTTTTATTTTTTAATTGCACCACAAAGTAGGCAATCAAAAGAAATGGCAGAACGGGGATTGTTTTTTTTTCTTTTGAGAAAGATTAAGTTAATAATTCAACACATTTTAATTTTTGTTTAAAACATATAATTAAAATTTTTGCATGATTTTTTTTAAAATATTTTTAATATTTTTAAATATGGGAAATGCTAGAGGTTCTTTTAGTATTCTCCTAGTGTTCTTCTAACTGTGATGTGACTTTTAAAATCACCGTTAAATTTAAAATTATCATTATTAACTTTTAATCTATTGATGATTTTAAAAGCCACATCACAGTTAAGATAATACTAGAAAAACACTAGAAGAACAACTAGCATTTCCCTTTAAATATATATATATCAATCTTAATATATGTAAGTAAATAATCATTAATTTACTTATCTCTCATATATTGAGTTTTATAATCAATTTTAATTATATCCGTTATTAAAAATATATATATAGAGAGAGAGAGAGAAACACTAGGCTTTTCAAAAAATTTAAAAATTTTGGTTTTAAAATAATGTATTATCATCCCATTTGATTTATTTTTTTAATAAATCGAAGCATAAAAACTAAATTTAAAAATTAAATAAAATTGAAAAACTTTCTCTTTTCCTCTCATTCTTCCGTCTTCACAAATGCCAAATTATACTCCTTTCAAGTCTCTCGTCTTTCGGCGCGGGTGAAGGGGTGGTGGGAGGGGTGTTATTCCTTTGTTTGTGGAAAGTTCTTATTTTTAAGCTTTTTTTCTTTTTCTTTTTTTTTTCTTTTTCTTTTTTTTTTCCAAATGGCATAATTTCCTGTGAAGAACTTACCAATCATCCACTGCAAAATTTCTTGGTAGCTTTTAAGGGACGTGTAACGAGTAATTTTAAAAGTTCTTCTTATGTTATTTTTGTGTTATTTTAAAAATTTAGTAACTTTTAAAATCATAATTTGATCAAAATCTAATAATGATCTATTATAAATTCAATGATAATTTTAAGAGCCACAACATTCTCAAAATGACATAAAAGTGACTTCTAACATTACTCACCGTAGGTTACTCACGTAATGCATTTTGAAAAGAGAAACCAAACTAAAAAAGTTATTCATGTTTGGGATTAGTAATTTTTTGCACAAACCGAGCATTTGACACCATTATCAAAACTCGTTTAATCAAGTACATCGGACTAAGATTAATGTAATAGTCTTTTATCTATGTTTCGACACAACCTCAATTTGACAAGCTATACTAAATATTAGGAGTGTACATGCGGATGCTATTGTCGCATATGGTAATGGTCAGCCGACCGTAGTTGCATCACAAGGAACCATTTGGCGACTGTTTTTGTAATATAAATAAATATTATAGTTCTTCCTGGTGTTTTCTGAAGTATTTCGTTTTATGTAGATATTTTTTTCTAAAAAGACAAAAGATAACTTACCCCACCGGTCCTAATATATATATATATATATATATATAAATTCTAACAATTTTGGCGGGCAAGTAAAAACGTTGACTTCTTGTAGTCGGTGATGAACCTTAAAATTCTAGGAACAAATTCACACTGACAAAACACGTACGTAGGAGGGCGACCACTAATTAAGCAGCCTCTAGCACTCCTCAACCTCTGTATATATATTCTATTCCCTGATCAATCAAAAAATCCTTTTCGCATTATTGGAATTTGGAAGAGAGTGGGGCAAATTTATCTTCTGTTTAGGCTAAAGGTTATACACATGCATGCCAAATTGGATAAAAATGATACCCAAATATTATACATTTGTTTTTGTTGATAACCACAACGACACCTTTTTTTGGGGCCACATGCTCCTCTCATATCATGTCCTGTCAAAATATATTATGATGTGATATAGTAAGAAAGGGAGAAGAGAGCAGAATCATCATAGTTGTCGCGTGATCGAATTCGTTTACAATATTAGTTGCGTGAACCAGATGCTACTATGAATGGGCTTTACTGATTTATACCGTGATGGGATTGTGGTGATGGACTTGCCTTCTCAAGCAGCAAATATGACTCAAATCAAACATTCCATAGTAGATAAGAACCCCGATGGTAACGCCCAAATGGAGAAATTACATTGGTTGCCCCTTTATTACCTTTTAAATTAGAAAGAAAAAGAAAAGAAAAAAAAGAAAAAAAAAAAAAAGGAATCATAGAGAATGAAACAGATGATACGTTAGGTTATATTTGTTACATGAAATGACTATTTCATTAAAAATAATTAATTAATGGCTATTCAAAAGCTATTTTATTCTACATTTTTTTTATTCTTAATGAAGATTTGTTTTTTTTTTAATGAACCAGTCAGTACTCGGCATACCAAAAGTACGCTTAGGGTTATATCATGTATTGAAGATATTGAACTGTATTGCAATGACTTTCTATTTATATTACTTTAAAAAAAAAAAAAAAAGACTTTTTATTTATAGAATAGTAATGATATACATACTCTTACTTCTCCGCACCTATTTTTTACACTTATAATTGACTTTTAAAATTACATACAATTTAATTAAAATCCAATAAAAAGTGATGAACAATAAAATCTAGACTAAATAAAGATGGAAATCAATGATAGCCCTATATATATATATAAAAGAAAGAAAAAATAAATAAAAAATAAAGATGATGTAAAGGTTAGTGGAACTTATCTAGTAGCTAGTGCATTATGCACGGAATAAATGAGATGTGCAGTCCCACTAAGTGAAAATCCCTATAAATAGGCGTCTAATGCACTAGAAATTATCTAAATGAGTTGATAGAAGTTCATGTGTCTTGCCTGAAGGAATAGAGAGTGGATTTGAGTCAAGGATGACTTGCCGGCATCTGGCTCCTCCAAAGCAATATATATGCGGCCCTCCTGGGTCTTGCCTTGCCGGCAGTGATCCTTGACTCAGCTTCGCTCTCTTGCCCTCATGTCAGACTCTAGATGGACAGACAACCTAAGTACGACAAAGGTAGCTCTAACCTATCGAATGGAAGCCTCGGACGAGGTCTTATATATGCAAGTCTGATATGGACGATCACAGGTATTCGTGGTTTGCTCTATAGAGGTCGGTTTGAAAGGCCTTTTCTATTGGGGAAATAAACAGTTTGAAAGTTTTTAACAAAAATTACATTAATATACATATTTGAACATCACTCTAATGCAAAAGTCTAAGTTAATGAACTTGGGCTCACCTATGTATATTAACTGCTCTTTTCTTTATATTTTCTCAATATGAGATTCAGTACTCACAAGTACATTTACAACACTATCTTAGAGAGGTACTTCAACGTTATAAAATAAATAAATAAATAAAAAAGAAAGAGATCTTCTCTTAGTGTTATTAATAATGCAAGATAATACAAACTCTTGTTAATTAAATATTATAATGTTTTATCTTGTGCTCCTAATAGCTGCTTAATTGAAATGTTTTCAGGTTTGTTTTTGGGGCAATTACTTTCTTTTTTTCTAATCTTTGTTATATTATTATTTCCAATTAACGTACGATAGATTTGATTAATTACTTCATACATCCCAAACATGTTTGCATAATTACTACTTTAACAACGTAGTACCGACACAATTAAAGGTGTCGTGCACATCTGGAATATATATGCCGACGAAGCAATAGCAATTTAATCATCAAAACAAAGACCAAAATAGAAGTAACGACAAAGACGATTTAACCCAACATGCTAGAGAATCCGACAGTCAGAATATTAATAAAATAATTAAATTTATTATTTTTTATGATTTTAAGTTTTTGAGATAATTAGTGAAATTTAACGTAATATCATATCAAATATAATGAGTTCAAATTTTGTCTCTGTCATTCACTGTTCATTTTTTACGTACGGTGGAATTCACTAACGACGAGCTTTACTAAACTTTCATATCTTGAGTTTCAGACATTGGATTGGAGCAAGACTGGTGGCATTTGGAAACTAATTCAAATACTTACTAGAGGTTTTGCTATTTCCAATATTTACTAGGTCAAAACGGGCTGTAAATGAAATATTCAAAAATTGGACGGAAATAAAGGCAGAAATCCAAGGAAAGATTTGATATTGCTCCTTTGGAGAATTTAATGAAGATCTTATTCCATAAATCAAATAATCTAGCAATCAAAAATATCATATGTTTAGAAAATATGAGGGGATCTCAGTCTATTCTTAAATTAAAATTTTATTTAATTGTAATTTTTCTTTTATTATTCTAGAACTTTTCCTAATAGGATGGATTAGATTTACTTTTGCTCCAAGTTTGCGTATTATTGAAATGATAGGTGTTCTCCCAGTGTTCTTTTCGTCCTAGGTGGATATTATTTTCTAGAAACAAAGTAAGTGAAATAATTAGGGAAGTTCAATTTTTGTTTTTTTAAAAAATAATATCCACCTAGGACTAAGAAAACACTATAAGAGTACATAACATTCCTCTTATTATAATTACAGTAAACCTAACATGTAAGAAGCATAGTTGAATTATGTTTCTGATGAATTTATCAATGAGAAATGCTCAAAGTTTGATTTTTTTATTTTTTATTTTTAAATCCTCCATAAACTCAAGGTTTTTGAAAAGAGTTGTGAATTACTTGTTGTTTGTCTTTGCGACCCATTACCCATGTCAATTGGATGCCTTGTTTCTGTCATCTGCTTCTAATTTCTTACAAACTATTTTGTAAGAAATTTCTATCCCTCGGGGCCCACCATGACCAAGAATGAGCCTATCAATTTGCATAGGAAGGCATTAGCTAATTTAGCTTGTCCTGCTGACTACCAATCACAAGGTAAAAAAGGGAAAGAATCTTCCTATTGAGTTCATGGTCAACCTTTTAACATGTAATGATGTAAGAAAGATAGAGAACTTAATGCTACATTCTTTCTCCAACACCAATGAAGGAATCTGTACAACACGAACTTATCAAGAATCGCAATCCATTTGGTGAAATAAATTTAGATTTGCCCACTAGGCCAATGTGTCTTAGCAAACCTTTATCAAATGCACTAGAGAATTGTGTCTTAGCAAATGAACTTCACATGACAATAGATTAGTCAAACCTTTATCCCCAACAACTTTGATCACTTTTCTTTTTTCTTTTTTAATTCCTTTTCGTTTATATCCATTCCTAATGAATAGATAACTAATAAAAGATCACAAGCAATTTACATATTAGAGGAGGAAAAAAATTACTTTATTCCCTCAACTTTTCATTGCTTTTGCTATTGTCCTTCGAAACTTTAAAAAATCTTAATTTAGTATATTTAACTTTAAAAAGTTTGTAATGTCACTCATACTGTTAGGATTTGAGGCTAAACCACACAAAGTATAAGTAAAATGTTCCTTGTACTCCTAAAGTTAAAAATTATTTAATTTCTAAAAAATTAAAAAATATATAGAAAAAAAAAAAAAAAAGGCATGGAACCCACGGCTTGGTCGTGGGTCTACCCAACAAAAAAAATTAATTTTTTTAATTTTTAAACAGGGTTATTTTGGGTATTTTGGCATCCTCCGTTATGATTTAACAGGAAATCCTAATAGATGAATGATAGTACAAACTCTTTGAAGTTGAGTACATTAAAATTGTGAGTTTTTTAAGTTAGGGGATAATTACAAAAGCACTAAAAGTTCAAGTGGTTTAAGTGAAATTTTTCCAGGAAAAAAAAAAAAAAAAACTTTTAAGTTCTCTAATATTAACAAGTAGGTAAAATATTAGAGTTTGATATTAGAGAAATGTACATTTACCCTTGCAAACTACCATCCCATTGTCAATGCTCCCCTTAAACTATCAAAAAAATATCTATGTTCCCCTTAATAACAAAAATACTCTTAATAAACAAAATCTAAAATTTTTATAAATAAATAAAGATTTTAAAAACAAGGCTAGTTGAACCACCCCCAACACTTATTGATAGTGTTGTACCACCCCTATACAGCGGTTGAAGGTGACTTGGCCACCCTCTATGAGTTTCAGGGGTCGCCATCCCCAAACAACAATTGGGGGTGGCTGCCACCCCCAATAGATTTGAGGGTGGTTCTACCAACCCGAGGGATGGTTTTCCAACCACCACTTCTTCGTTTCTTTTTTTTTTTATAGTATTTTTTCTATTTTATAGGATTATTTTTGTCTTATTAAAAAAATTTTGGTCATTTTTTCTTTTTTCTAGCCTTAGGATGAACATTGAACAATTGGTAGTTTAGGGGGGGCGTTGACAATAAGGTGGTAGTTTGTGGATAGCATGTATACATTTCCATTGATATTACTTGTAACACCTTCAAAATTGAACTGATTAATTCGATCCATCTTAGTAAGGTTACCAGCAATACCCTCAAACCAATTAACTAGTAGTTAGTTGATGGTATCACCCATTAAGCATAACATAGTAATATAAGCGGAAAGCGGAATTACATGATCTTATGTTTCTACAATTACAAATATTCACTAATATCATCAGTTATAGACTTAGGGCCCCTCTAGCAATATTTTAAATACTAACCAAACCTGATAATATGTAATATTCGCTAGGCGTCTTCATCCTAGCTAGCGAACTTTTTTACTCCAAATGCGGGCAACCTGCTAAACCGCAACTAACTGCGTAAGTTTACGACT
This sequence comes from Carpinus fangiana, assembly GCA_006937295.1. Lineage (NCBI taxonomy): Eukaryota > Viridiplantae > Streptophyta > Magnoliopsida > Fagales > Betulaceae > Carpinus > Carpinus fangiana. Next base: position 30,439,605 of record CM017325.1, read on the forward strand.
TAATAAGTAAATATTATAGTTAGTATGCAATAAGTCTTTAAGTAACAATTTATAACTTGAAAAAGTAGACCTAAATTTTCAAAAATATAATGTGTATTGTCTTCATTACTATACCATGAAAATGTGGTTTAATTTTAAGAAAATACTGCGGCATAAATTTCAATAACAACCATTGATTTTTAATATAGAAAAATCATGATATACGTATATATAGGATATCACAACTATCATCCATATGGTCTATCCAAGCCTTTAACCCTTTATTAGTAGGGTTGGTGTTGTCCCGATGGACTTGTAGTATAATACCAATGCCCCAAATATCATACGTATACTATCCACTCACTAGCAGCCCAACCAAGTTTGACCTCAAGTGGCCCACGCTACTAATGGCGTCCATCTATAGTAACCACTACTTGAACATGGTTGTGTCAGTCACAAACAACCATTGAATCCAAAGCCAAACATAGTAATCATAAGGTCACACCCATATAATACACCCATGGCCATTATATCACATATATCAGTGTACCATGTCATACGATATAATTATTATTTATTTAGTTAAATATTTATTCATCTTCATAGAAAAAATAATAAGCTCAAAACATACACATGCTCAGTCAGCTCACATTACATGTTTTTATTTAAAGTAGTTCTAAGTATTTACTTACCTTATTTATATATTCATCCTCATATTCTGACATCTTAGTCCCTCGCTACTATAAAACATAGTCTAAGATTATATATACACATTATTTTGAGAACCTACTTTATGCGTGCAACGCTAAACCACCATTAAACCCTAATTGCTTATTTTTAGGCACTACCAAACATTGAACCTACTTTATGCGTGCAACGCTAAACCACCATTAAACCCTAATTGGTTATTTTTGGGCACTACCAAACATTTGGCCTCAATATCGAATGTTCGGTCTGTGATAGTTGAATGTTCGGTTAGCAAAGGTCGAACGTTCTCGGGCTACTATAATGCATGCAAAACTCTAAAACTCCTTCCTAACATATATCATATCTAAACCAAAGCTTCTAATAGATCAATAAAATCATGTTAAACTATATCAACATGACAAATCATGAAAAACAAGAGTAAGCTCATCATTTTTGAAAAAATCATGGTCTTTTTAAGAAGAAGAATTTATAAATATATTTTACAATATTCGAAACTTGTAAAAATCATGGTAAATCATATGAACAGAGTACATGTAACATGAAAAGCGAATATGGCTCAAGGTTTTTGTAACACCCTAGTCTCATATTGGGAAGATGAGAAGAAGCCCACATAGAGTGGATAGTTTACAAAGATGGTCATGGGTCCCACATTGCCTAGTTACTAGGTGAAACTAGGCTTTATAATGAATTCTAGGGAAGCTTAAATTGACTAGTCATTTTGGGGTAATAACGCAAATGTGGCTAGCACTTTTTTCTGGGTCGTTACAAGTGGTATTAGAGCCACCTAGTAACGCTAAGTCATGTGGTATTGGAGCACTACATGACGTGGCCCTGACGATGATGTCAGAAATTTAAGAAGGAGAGTTTGTAACACCCCAGTCCCATATTGGGAAGATGAGAAGAAGCCCACATAGAGTGGATAGTTTACAAAGATGGTCATGGGTGCTAAGTCTCACATTGCCTAGTAGGTGAAACTTGGCTTTATAATGAATTTTAGAAAAGTTTCAAATTGGCTAGTCCTTTTAAGGTGATAGCACAGATGTGGCTAACCCTTTTCCCTTGGTTGTTACAAGTAGAATCAGAGCCACCTAGTAACGCCAGGTCATGTGGTACTAGAGCACTGCATGACGTGGTCCTGACGAGGACATCAAGAATTTAAAAGAGGGAGTTTGTAACACCTTGGTCCTATATTGGGAAGATGAGAAGAAGCCCATATGAAGTTGGTAGTTTATAAAGATAGTCATGAGTGCTAAATCTCACATTGCCTAATTACTAGGTGAAACTGAGTTTTATAATGAATTTTAGGGAAGCTCCAAATTGACTAGTCCTTTTGGAGTGATAGTGCAGATGTGGCTAGCGCTTTTTCCTAAGTCGTTACAAGTGGTATCAAAGCGCTAGCCACATATATCATACCTAAACCAAAGCTTCTAATAGATCAATAAAATCATGTTAAACTATATCAACGTGACAAATCATGAAAAACAAGAGTAAGCTCATCATTTTCGGAAAAATCATGGTTTTTTTAAGAAGAATAATTTATAAATACATTTTGCAATATTCAAGACTTAGTAAAATTCATGGTAAATCATATGAACAAAGTACATGCAAACATGAAAAGCGAATATGGCTCAAGGTTTTTCCTTAATGAAGATGGTTGAACACCAAACACCTTTTTTTCTCTCTAAATCACCTTATCTCTCTAGATTTAGGGTGGGTAGAGTACATGAGAGCTGAGTGTGATCTAAAGGGTCATGGGAGGGGGTTTATATAGGAGTGGGTGAGTAGATAAAGCTGAATGGGTGTTTATTATCAATCATTGGTGAGAAGATTTAGGGGTCTCATGATTCCTGAGATCCGTTGTATTCTTCAAGAATGAAGAACTTGTTCTTCGTGCCCTTGAAGAAGGAATAACTTGTTATTGGAGAAAGAACGGGCACTAAAAAGGCTTAGATCGAAGTCACCGAAGAGAAGCCACACCATAACAAACAAAATCAACAAAGTAACGCTGAAAGGAAAAGTCTCCACCAAAAAATTAAACAATAAATGAGGAAACTAAATACGACCAAGAAAAAAAAAAAACATAACAAAAAATGAAAAAGATGGCGGACGCGTGACGAGAGCGCAACTTTTGGGTGACGCATGGTGGTCGGATGGAGGCACGTAAGAGATCGCGGTCGAGCAGGTTGTTGAACCATGTTATGGGCTGGTTTTTCTGTACATATTAAGTGAATGATGTAAAAGAAATAATTACTTATATATTATATTATATATATGCAGAGACGGACCAAGGGGAGGGCCGGTGTAGGCCAAGGCCCTCCCCCAAGTTTGCAAAAAAAAAAATTAGCAAGTAAAAAAAAGAAAAATAAAGTAATTTATAGGGGTGGCAAAATGGGTACCCATACACGACCCGATTACGACCCGCGGGTACCCGTTACACGATTAGGCTATACCCAGACACGACCCGTTTAGCTAAACGGGTAATCGGGTTTAACACGATTATGACACGAAAATAAACGGGTAACCCGACACGACCCGTTTTACCCATTTATAATAACCGGGTCTTATTGGGTAGACCCGACCCGACCCGTTTAAAAAAACTTAAAACACTTTTTTTTTTTCCTTTCTTTCTTTTTAAAAAATGTAGTAATAATAATACCAAAAACATTGTTAATTTAATTGTTAACAAATTATTAGCTCATTCAAATATCTTGTATATATATATACAAAATAGATTACAAAAAATAGTTATATATATTTAAATCCATATAATAGTAATTAAATAATATATGTTATATGGGTTATGCTTAATTCAATAACATTATATTATATGCGTATTAAATAATATAATTATAAATATATAAGATCAATATTTAATTATAATATTTGTGTACAATGATAATGACATTCGTATAATATCAAATTAAGTAATTAACATTTGATTCAATAATGTGTTACTTATAACCACAATTAAAGTATTAATGTATTGTTATTGGAATTTATATGATTACATTACATGATCAATTAATCATTAAATCTTATGATTATCTAATAAAAAATTATACATATATAATATGATATAAGTATACAAATTGATACTAATACAATAATTAACTAGAAACTTGATTCTCACTTCTAATGTATGTTATAAGTCCATATGCGTTATAAATTATAATTATACATATATATTGAATAATACAAATGTATAAGATTAATACTTAATCATATGATTTAATGATAATTTAAATACTTAAGCATAATATTCATGTACAATGATAATGTCATTCGTATAATATCAAATTAAGTAATTAACATTGGATTCAACAATGTGTTACTTTTAACCATAATTAAATTATTAATGTATTGTTATTGAAATTTATACGATTATATCACATGATTAATTGATCATTAAATCATATAATTGTCTAATAATAATTATATAATGGAATTTATAAATTAAGCCAACCAAATTGACCAATTTTACATTTATTCCTAAATTATAATTATACATGTATAATACCAATTTTACACTAGGCTTAGGGTTAGTTTAGTTTAGGAATTTTTTTTTACTTTTTTATGTTTTTTTTTTAAAAAAAAAAAATGAACAGTAACAGGGTCTAACAGGTACCCGTTGGGTCTGGCGGGTACCCGGGTACCCGCCAGACCCGAATAGTAACCGGGTCTAGCGGGTACCCGCCAGACCCGCCATTAGCCAGGTCTAACAGGTAGACCCGCCAGACCCGATGGGTAGACCCGCCAGACACGAAAATTCGCGGGTCTTAAACGGGTAGACCCGATTAAGACCCGAACCCGATTAGCCTAAACCCATTACCTGTTTATTCGTGTCGTGTTCGTGTCGTTTTCGCGGGTCGTGTAAAAATTGCCAGCCCTAGTAATTTAGGCCCATTGCCTTATCCAATATATTTTTTTGGCCTTGCCCAATCAATATTTTGGCCCTACGTTCCTTTTTTTTTGGGGTTATGCCCATAACTAAACCCATTCAAACACAAACACAGCCTGTCATGATGTTGTCGATTGCAGCATATATTGCAGACTTATTGCAAATTGTAGTAGAATGAAAAAAAAATAAAAGGGTTAAACTTGGGAATTGCTCTTGATCTTTTAGTACCCAGATCTCTGCAGTCCTCACTTGAACTTGAAGTCTTGATCTCCGGGACCAGCAGGCGTCAGCGGCAGCAGTAGACTTGTCAGTTGTCAAAACCCTAACTTCAATTTTTTTGGGGGTTATCCCATCCGGTTTATGCTTGTTTGTTGTGTATGAAATTATGAAGGGGTTGAGAGAGAGAAAGGGTTATCCCATCTAGCGGAAGAAAATAAATTATGTGAATGAAATTATGAAGGGGTTGAGAGAGAGAATGGGTTATCCCATTCGGTTTATGCTTGTTGAGAATGAAACTATGAAGGGGTTGAGAGAGAGAAAGGGATATCCCATCCGGTGGAAGAAAATAAATGATGTGAATGAAATTATGAAGGGGTTGAGAGAGAGAAGGGGTTAGCCGATCAGGTTTATGCTTTACTGTTGGGAATTGGGAAATATCTAATTGGTTTTTGTTTAGATGTTGTTAGTAACTTAGTGCTAGCTATTTATTATTTTTGTTGTTGGGAATGAGCAATTTCTGGTTGTTGGGAATGAAATGATGAAATGCCTTGGTTTTTGTTTTTTTATTTTTTTATTTTTTTAGTTTACTATAAAAAGTTGAGTAATTTCTGGGAATGGCTTCTTGTGAGATGCTGTTAGTGTTATTTTTTTTAGATGCTGTTAGATTTTTTTTTTATTTTTTTTTTCTATATATTGATATTAGTTTTCAATCTATTTGTAGATCATGGGAAATCCAAATACAATACTTGAACTTTTTAAAAGAAAAAATGCAAAAATTTCAAATACCAATGTTGGTGATACATCATCGCCAACATTTGATATCCCAATTTCTGAAAATTCTCCTAAAAAATCTCGGAGAGTTGATGCCAATCAATTTGATATTAGTTCATTGGAGTATGATCCTGGATTGCGACGTCAGATATGGGACTATGATGTTAATCAACAGGATGAAATTCAAAGAGCTTACATTAAAGCTGGTTCGTACCGACGTAATATCTCAACGTACCCAAAATCTAGACATGCAAATCACCTTCGTAGCTTTCAACTTTCGTGGTTCCTGTTATTTCCTACATGGCTTGAATATTCACCTGATAAAGATGCAGCATTTTGTCTTCCATACTTTCTCTTTAGTAAGCCATCTGAGCATCCTACGCAATGTGTATTCACAATAGATGGATTTAGAAATTGGAAGAGAGTTAGAAATGGAAAATATTGTGCGTTTCTCAATCATATAGGAAAATGTCCTAATTCATTTCACAGAATTGTTGAGAGTTCATATAAAGACTTGAAGAACCAATCTCAACACATACAAAATGTATTTGAAAAAACCACTTCTGAACAAATTGTAAACAATCGACTGCAGTTGAAAGTCTCAATTGATGTTATTCGAATGCTTGCATTTCAAGGTGTTGCTTTTAGAGGTCGGTATGAAAGTGTGGGTTCAAAGAATCGTGAAAATTTTCTTGAAATATTAGATTTGACGATTTCCTATAATGAACAGGTTGCTGAAGTGATAGTTAAAGCTCCAAAAAATGCCTCTTACACATCACCAAGAATACAAAAAGAAATTTTACATATTTTTTAACCAAAGTAAAAGAGGCAATCCGTGATGAAATTGGTGATGCAAAATTTTGCATAATTGTTGATGAAGCTCGTGATGAGTCAATAAAAGAGCAAATGGCTATAGTTTTAAGATTTGTTGACAAAAATGGCTTCGTGCAAGAACCTTTTTTTGGGCTTGTTCATGTCCCTGATACTATGGCATTAACCCTACAAAAAGGCATATGTTTTGTATTGTCTCAACATAGGCTAGACATTCAAAACATTCGAGGGCAGAGATATGATGGTGCAAGTAACATGCGAGGTGGGATAAATGGGTTGCAAGCTTTAGTTTCAAAAGATTGTCCATATGCCTACTACATTCATTGTTTTGCACATCGTTTACAATTGGCATTAGTGGCTGCATCAAAAGAAATCATTTACGTTCATCAGTTTTTTACCAATTTAAGTTCTATTGTCAATATTGTTTGTGCCTCATGCAATAGATTTGAAGAATTGCGGGTTGCTCAAGCTACTAAAAATGCTTACATGATTGAAATTGATGAGATTGAGACTGGAATGGGACTTAATCAAATTAGTACTTTACAACGGACTGCAGATACTCGTTGGAGTTCTCACTTGAGATCAGTTTCTAACTTGATAAAAATTTTTAGTCCCACGTGTGAAGTTATTGTTAAACTCATTGATATAGGAACTACTTCTTCCCATCGAGCAGAAGTAGATTCAGCTCATTAGGTAATGACTTCATTTGAATTTGTATTCATCTTACATCTAATGAAAGAAACTATGCAAATTACTGATCATTTATGTCAAGCTTTGCAATTCAAATCTCAAGATATTTTAAGTGCTATACATCTTGTTTCATCCACTAAAGCATGCATTCAACAATATAGAGATGACAAATTGATGTTTTACTTGCTAATGTGAAGTCGTTTTGCAATAAACGCAATATAGATGTTCCAGATATGAATGCTCACGTTGAGAGACGAGCTCGAGCTCGCAATCAACAAGCCGACTTTATAATTGAGCATTATTATCGAGTGGATATTTTTTATGCCGCAATAGATTCTCAATTGCAAGAATTAAATCGCCGGTTTAGTGAAGATGCAGTAGAGTTACTTATTCTTAGCTCAGCTCTTGATCCTCGAGTTGCTTGTGATTCTTTTAGAATTGATGATATATGTCGGTTGGTAAACAAGTTTTATCCACAAGACTTTACCGATCATGAAAAAAAAAAGGTGAAAATAGAACTTATTCATTATGAGCACAATGTAGTTCAACATGCAAGTTTCCAATGATTGTCAAATATTTCTGAATTGTGTCAATGGTTGGTTAGAACCGAAAAATCAACTATCTACCAACTTGTTTTCCAAGCTATTGTGTTTTTGCTTACTCCAGTTTCTACCGCAACTACAGAACGAGCATTTTCAATTATGAAAATTATCAAAACTAGGCTTCGCAACAAAATGGAAGACGAGTTTCTAACGGATTTTCTGATGCTGTATATCGAAAGAGAAATTGCTGCAACATTTAGTACAGATTCAATCATTGATGATTTTTGGGATATGAAAACACGAAAGCTTCCATTTTGATAGGTGTTTGAGCTGAAATTTGAAATATATTATGAAACAATTATTTATGTATTTTGTTTTTGGTTTTTTTTTTTTGGTTAAAACTGAATTGATGTCAATTTTGTTTTTACATATTAATTTGATCTTCAATCTTAATGCATTTTTCATTCATGCTTTCACCATTATTTAATTATTTTAATATATATATTTTTTTCAATTAAAAAAAATTAATTTATGCCTTAGCTCGGCCTTAGGCCATCGGACTTCCTGGATCCGTCCCTGTATATATGCATGGTTTGTTTTACTTTTGGAGTATTATTATTATTAAAATAATTTGGAATATCGATCTGTTTTTTTTTTAATTGATTTTTTTTAATAAATAAAGAAATGTAAATAATATTAATGCTCCTGTTATTTTATTAGGAATTTGCGTGCATGTACACAATAAAATATTATAATTACAACCATTACCATGCATGTTTCGAGGTTTTGGATTAATATATATGAGATAAACTATGACGGGATGATTAATATTCAAAATATTAATCATATATAGTTTCTAATACATCTGTTTAATTAATTGACGCCCACCCATTAAGGGCCGTCGTTGAAATTAATTAAATTAACTAGGGCACCGTCACTGCAGCCCCTGGCAAAGCCTATATGCCACATGAAATAGAGGGATGGATGGATCTGGTCCTTTTTGTCCGAATAAGCTAGAGGAGTAAGGATGATAATAGAGGATTTTGAGAGGGCTTCACAGCCTTCACCAGTAAATTTTATTTATTTATTTAGACAAAGGTCACTTACTTGATTAGAATCTCTAACAATTAGTAGTTTAAATTAAAAGCACATTGTGAGGGCGGTCAAGATCTAGCTCTATTCTTAGATTTTGAAACTTAAGCCGTTTGTAAAATTTCATATATTAAAAATATGGCATGTTACAAGAAACATGCCACATATGTAATAGGTGACATTTTTCAAGTGTTTTGATGTAAAAAAACACTTTAAATTCTATAATTAAAGAATTTACAATTTCGAAAGAGAATCATATTCTATGCGGATGGATTAAGATTCACATGTCCAAACAAAATTTAAACTTTTTGACTGGCTTATTCGAACAAATAAATATTATATAGACTCTCTCACATATACCTTAAAATATATATTTTTTTATTAAAAAAAATGAAAAAAGAAAAAAAATGGTGAAATAAGAAGACTAAAAGAGAGAAGGGTCTAGATTTCATCCGATTACTTAAAATTAGAGATTCTCATATTAAAAATTATAGTTTTTCATTTTTCTCACATTAAAAATTATGGTTTTTCATTTTAAATCTGATTGTCATGGTTATTTTTGTATAACCAAAACAATAAATTTAAAAAAAAAAAATTTAAAATGAACGACAATAATTTTTCATACAAGAATCTTTAATTTTGAGTAATTCGAAACAAATCTCAATCCCATAAAGGATGAGTGTCCGGGATGGATGTTGGTTCAGGGCAAACAGCTAACCCGTCTGACCAACAGACAGCCAGCTCACCTTTCACGTGAACCGATGTGGCTTCTGTGGGCCCCAATCCAGAATTATCCATATTCACTTATAAAAATAACTCACTTCATTTTGACTATTGACTTTTCTTAAACAAAATGCTCACACCAAAAATAATGTACGTTTAATAATTAACTCCGTCTTCCTTCACGCAACTTCTATTCAGTTTTCGGTTAATTATTGGGGTCTACACCATTACCAACGGCATAATTAACGGCGCACCCCGTTGAGCCATGGCCAATGACCCTCCGTCACCTTATATAATCTCCATATTCCATTTTTGACCTTCTCCTTAAGGACCCTTTTGTATTATAAAAACATGAAATATACTAAATATTATATTTTTATTTCACAATTATTTAATAATATTTATAATATTTATTAGATGGTCCAAAAGAATATCGGTATGCTGTGAGTAAGGGTAAATGTGTGATTTGATGCCTAAAACTTGAACTCCCACACTCCTGTAATAGTGGGCATTTTGGTGAATATGAAATTGCCACGTCATTCCACGTCCCAAACTTTATTACCACCTTCACCTTGTCTGTGGATGGAACCTGTGGGGGGGCGCATAGGAAGAGTCAATGGACCCAGTGCCCGTACAGGGGAACTGCTCATACGCCGTATAAGAGACGTAGAAAGCCAGCCGCCACGCGCTTTGCTATGTGTGCGTTTGACACGCATCTGGAGGACTTCCAATGGTTCCGTCTATTATTTAATTTAAGGAAAAATATATAATAACTCTTTGGGTCTGCCTTCCGAAATTTTAAAATACATAGGTTTTTTTTTTCGAAAATTTACTCCCTGGGTGGAAGGAAACTGAAATAAAATCTCTGTCGTCACACTTTTGGTAACGGCCGTTAACGGACCCAAAACGCACCGTTTTGGACCCAAAACGCACCGTTTTGATCGATTAAAATATTAATTTTTAAAAATTTAATTTTAAATTTTTTAATCTAAAAATTAAAAAAAAAAAAAAAAAAAAAA